>JAUZST010093191.1:0-19240 GCA_034779995.1 Parotocinclus haroldoi
TCCTTGTATTTGCACTCACTGATCCCCCATTTAAAAAGTACCTGATCTGTGGTGGTCCTGGATATTAGAAAACAGGGGTATGCGGAGATACAAATGGACTACAGTCTGCAATTGTAAAACTAATACTAAAGTGCTGCTGAATGGTAAATGGCACTGAAAAAATGGACAACGAGTGTAAAACCAAGGTGTGTACATAATAAAGTAGCTGGTGAATATATATATATGACAGTATAAATAAGATATAATGCTTTTATAAAATTTTAAATAGATCTACCTGTTTGTGGCTGATATATGGAAGATGAAAGCATTTAGGATTCAGGCAAACAGGGACAGATCGTTATCATTTTTCCCTAAACAATTTTCTCTTGCTATTGTTTCTGGCTCCTGTGCTTAGATTCTTTAACAGGACACCATTATTATTCATTCTCCTCAGCTTCTTACCTTGGGGTCAGCAGTGAGCAGTTTGAAAGCAGCATACACTTGGTTCTCCTTCACACCTCCTCCCAGGTCTAGAAAATTTGCCGGTTTTCCACCATGCAGATCGATTATGTCACACGTCGCCATGGCGAGGCCAGCACCATTGACTGTAAGAACAGTAAAAATGGTCATCACATCACTATGAAGGCCCAGACTCGCCTTTTGTCACTTTCTGACGATTCACTTTAATGAACAAAGTCTTAAAAACGAGAATACATGATAAAAAGAAATAATAATGAGCTTTTCCAATCTAGATCTAATAGCCATGGACCATTATTCAAACTGAGCATCTTTTGCCTAAAAAATATTATTATTTATGCTATGGTAGCGCATTATTATGAATTTGTTACATAATCGTGTGGTGTGGTTTGCTTCTTGAAGTCGGCCAACGCTGTGGATCCACGAACAGAGGCGGGGTTAAAGAGCAGAGGACTCAAAATTACTCAAAAATCACACTACTGGTCAAACTTGTTAGCTCACGTTTGGATTAGAGACTGTTCTTAACTCAGTTGATGTGTTTAGAGTACGTTTTTTTGTGTTACTATGTTTGTATTTACAACTTTTTGTTGCTAATTTGTATCAAGCTGTAAATGGTGTTAGTACGTGTATGTGTCTGTCCAATCATAAACAATATGATATTGTTTGTCCCCCTGTTCCCCTAACTGGATGTTTGCTCTCATCTATAACAGGTACAGGTAAGCACAGATCAATGGCCATCTAGTCAACAAAGGTCTTAAAAAGTATAACAAATTATGATAGAAATTTAAAATCTGTCCTTTGGAATTTAAAATCTCTTCCTCTGGAAGTTGTAACTGCAAACAACTGGTCAAATAAAAAAAAAAAGATTTAAGCATGTGTATTTTTTCTCTCACACATATTCCTTATGATTTAATGCTTCGTTTACATTTTTAATTTTTCATTTCTTTTCACAAACATTGCGTTACTTTGCATTAGTACGTGTAGTAAGCATTAGTAAGTAGGATTCCTGTGTGCCGTAAACTCTTAGGACGCTTTGTATTAAGTTTGTAATGCTTAGCATTATAAGCATCATGACATCATCACCTACATATACCTAAAAGTTCTGAGTGCCGGTCGTGACTGTGTCTTCCTACTAATAGTGCCATGCTGGATTTAGCTACTTAAAAGCTTGGGTTTAAAGGGTGATACTGCGTTGCCTGTTTGGAAAGTAGTGTTTCCTTAAGTGAACACATTCCCTCTTGGTTGTGTGCAGCCAGTGAGGTATATTATTCCAACGTTTGTGTTTATATTTTGGGTTCTAAAGTGTGTGGGATCATTAATGTGTGCTTGTACACATGTTGTATAGTTCCTGGAGGGAGTGATGTATGTAACTGTTTAATCTTCTCATGCTGTATATATGGTGGCATTTCACCTGTGTTTTGAGCAATACTGCTAAACCATTTACGTATTTTTTTCACACATTATGTATAGTTTTCCTATCAATCGCCATTTCGATCTACGCCTGCAGGTACGCAGCACGTACCTGTATACTGGTTCACATTTACTTGTTGAGTTGTTTCATCAAGTTGGTCTTTTTGGTTCTTCATAATACGGTCTATCAATATCAGTCGTTCAAATCACTTATCAGTCACTCATGTTTTCAACGGTAACTCTGTATTTGGGTATCGTTTGCATGCAGTTTTTTTCCCCCATCTTTAATCAGTCTCAGTTTCTAGCCACATATCCCGGTCGTGGTGGCAACAACCCATTCTCTATCCTTGGTTCCAGCTCCTCCTGGTTGATCTCCAGATGTTCCCAAGCCAACTGAGAGGTAAAATCCCTGCAGTGGATCCTGGGTCTGCTTTGTTATAGTATATCAGCTGTAAGTGGCTCTGAATAAGTGTCTGATAAATCCATAAATGTAAACCTTCTTAAGGGTTTAAAACCTAATCCCAAAATATATTAACCAGTCACAAGACAGCTTGTTGACCTGAGTTAAACTCTCTCGGCATTCATGTCCCGTTCTCCAGCAAGCTGGCCTAAAGACAGAGAAGCAAATTAACCAAAACGTGCACTGGATATTAGGAAATTGGACTGCAGCAGTAACAGTAGCTGGTATAAGAGTCTGCCTCAATAGTCCACCCTGTAACACAGCCAAACAGTTAAGTGTTTTCCTGCAGCTAATTTCTGCCTCTCAGAAGAAAGACTGAAACTTGGCTAGAGGTCCCAAAACCCAGGTCTGAAGCATGAACATGAGCTCAGAGTATAAAATCAGCTCTCGGCATTTCTTCTGTCCAGCCTTGTAGCTTTTACGTCTAATGAATGCTGCTACAATACTGCAATAATCTCTGGACCAATCTGTTCTTTATTTAATTGTGTTGTGCATTGTTCTCCACCTGCTCTTAAAAGAAGCAATCCCAGTTAAAATCCTCCGTCATTGATGACACTGATGACGTAACTTACCAAAGCAGGCAATGTTGCCATCCAGGCCGATGTATTTCAGGTCATACTTGGCCGCCTCCGTCTCGATGGGGTCGCTCTCAGCCGTGTCATCCATAGCGAAGACATCTTTCTGCCTGAACTCAGCGTTGTCGTCAAAGTTGATTTTGGCGTCGAAGCAGACGACTACGGGAAACGACGCAGACATGAAAATATTAGGAAAATACCCCCGCCCCCCCGGCTCCACAAGAAAATAAGGATTTCACCTGGGCCTAATCAGGTTTGAAACTAAGTCAGTTAAACACTACAATATTTTATAGTAGCAGGACATTTCAGCCAGAGGGGGTGCATCATAGGATTGAGAGAAGCAGGCTCAGCGTTCTGACCTAGGTGACCTAGCTTCAATCCTGCCTTTGCTGTATGTAAAGTGTGTTGATAAAATGATCTGGGGAGCCAATGCATACGACATTCGAACACCCCAATAGTGATATGAGGGACACTAACGTTTCAGCGATAGGTTCAGGACATCCACGTGTTGCCTCTCATGCCAGGGCTTGCCAGATTGCACCATTTCCTTGGCCTGCTCGGTCACCAGATTTAATACCAATTAAGAATTTATGAAAACAGCTAGGATGCCAGCTTCAGCTAACAAAGATTGTGGAAAATCTACAGGTCCATGTGTCATAGAGACCTGTCTAGCAGTGAACAATCTCTAACCAAGAGGGACACTACCCAAAAGGAGACCCTGAGAGCCTATTTATAGAGCAGCAGAGGTGACACGCCTGTAATGATTTGTGCTGAGTTTTGCAGCAATCCAAAATTTCTATCTGGCTGCTTTATTTTTATTCCTCAATGACTGGATATACAGAGACAAAAATATGAGGGCAGCTTCTGATATGACGGCTCTCTGTTACCATTCCAGTGCATTGTCAAGATTTCTGAAGCAGTTCAGGTCACAGTTGTGTTCAAGCGAGTCAAGTTCTCACTCAAAGCTGGCAATTCAATTCTCAATGGACTTCGTTAATGACAGCAGGGCAGAAATTTGAAACTGACTTGTTGAAAGTGAAAATCTATAGATGTGTCATACTGAGTCACTGGGGTTTCAGAACATCCCATTCTACTGCCACTGTTCGTCTATGGAGAGTCCAGAAATCTAGCTTCTAGCTTCGTGTTATGAATGTGTTACAAGTGAGACTTGCTGAAACAGCAGAGCGTGATGATTAGAAGGGGTTTCCAAAAACTAATATATATATATATATATATAAGTATGCGAAGAGTTTAATCGTTTTTTTCTGGAGGGAAACTATTTATCTATTATTGTAACATATTTACAGTTGTACTGCAGTCAAATCAACCTTATCTTGTCCAACAAATGGCCTGACCCAGCATCTTAAATGAAAACGATGACGATCGTTGACGATGAGTAAGAATGACACTTAGGATGGTTAACTCAGTCCTGGGTAGTCCTCATCTTGTGATCAGTGGTCCGTCTAAACCGTGACTTTGGACTTTGTCACGTCTGACAGAAACTCTTTACGTGCGGAGTAATGGACGCTCGATATGATGAACCGTGCACTTATGCATGATCGTTCTGAGGCTGAACGATGGAGGTGGAGGTACAGAAGTCCCCGAGCTCATCCGCACAGCCGAGCGCTAATGCTTATAATCTCTCAGTGAGCCGAATCAGACACCCACTCACTCATGCACTCTCATGAAGTGGAGAAGCGAGAAAATCAGAGCCTTACAGGGTGCAACCCATTCGCCATCAATCTCATCTATAAAAGCTTGTGTTTCACATTCTTCCATTACATACATCTCCCAAAGCTTTTCCTGCTCAGGTCAGGTTCCTGCTCTGTTTTGCACATTTTCCTGGTATTCATCAGTTAATATTAGTGCTGTCATAAGATTTAAATATTTCCAGCATTTAGCAATTGCCGGTTTAGAGTCTTGCTTAAGTACCCAACAGTGGCAGCTTGGCAAATATAGGATTTGAACCCTGGAACTTCTGGTCCATAGTGCACTACCTTAACCACTGAGCCACCACAGTGGCACTACCTCGTCTACTACATTGTTTTAGTCATGGTATAATGACTGTATATAATTATTATTACCAATCTATTTACAAAAATACATCCATAACATACAGAAAATGTATATACTGTATTAAAAAATGACAAGGAAAATCAGAATATAGGCTTATACAGGTTACAGTGGCAAGTATTTAGTGTGACCGCCCCCTACATTTGAGAAATAAAAGCATCTTGCAGCTTCGACAAAATGCCCAGTTGACCCCTCTACAGTCTGAAGAAGCTTAAAAACTTTTTTGTGAGGGCGGCAGCCAAGAAACCACTTTTTTAAAAAAGTAGAACAGGGTAAGAAGGATAAAAAAAACATTATGGAGTGAGAAATCATCATTGGGTCCAATCACTGAAATTAAATCATTGATAAAACAAGAAATCTTACAGTGGCCTAATATTTTTTGCACAGCAAAAATAGGCATGCGTCTCTCACATTTCTTGCTCTAAATTAGTCTTGTTTATACGTGTCTTTGATGCCATTGATGCTGAAGCAATGTAAAAAAAAAATCTCACCCATAATCCTTAACTCTCTATATAAATAAACATAAACATGCAGCTTGGAGAAGCCTCCAGGAGATGCCAAAACGTCTCACCTTGTCCTTGTGGAGTTTCGCCAAGTGGATTGACTTCTACCTGAGTGGCGTCGACTTTCAGGAAGAGATCATAGAGCTTCTTAATTTGGTCTGCAGCCTGGGACAGATCCACAGAGAGTGCTAATTACAGCAGAGCTATCAAACTAGGGCCGTCCTTGTCCCATGCTTTAACAACACACATTGCTTCCAGGTCACTCACACACACTCACACACACATATAGCTGTGCAATCAAATGTACCGGAACACAATCGTGCATTTCCGAACGTACACATGTATACACAAACTTTTCACACAAAGTCAGTTTTGAGGTACGAGTAAAATTTTATAATAATTAAGGTTTCATATAGTTAAAGATAGAAGAAGCTTTCCAAATGGGGAAGGCGTGGCCTCCCTCGGTAAAAGCTGACAATATTTATACTGAATCACGGTGAAGAGCACCAACAAATATAACATGCTCTATTCCCCCCATGACAATGGTTCAATGGTTTTGAACTTAGACCGTTTACATGCAGGGTGAGTCAAAAGTCACAGGACATGTCCCGTGCTGCGCCGTGGACTTTTCGTAAAGCTTGCCAAAACCATTGTTGTGGTTTCTTGGTCGGTAGCGGTTCTTCAGACGATCGAATCTGGTTGTGAGTGACGTAACAGTGCTGTGTGAAATTGGTGCTCTTTCTGGTTATCTGTTGCTAAAGTCAGTTGCTATGATATGGCAGGTGCGTACCTGTGAGAAACAACGAAAGTTTCGAACTTTGTGTTGATAACTTTATAACCACAAGAGATATTGCAAATGTGATTTCAGCAATTGATTTCTGAGACAATCCTGGTCTTCTTTGATATGCTACATGACCACCTACCCATTGGAAAAAACTGTATCCAAAATGGCAGCTTTCAAGATGGCGGGCATGTTCCGGACATAGCCTCAAAGATAGGCCCCCTCACCCGTTACTTGCTGGGGTATTCAGATATGTCCCTTTCTAAAATAATTTCTTAAATAAAAGGGCGCCCTGCGACTTGTGACTTGCCCGTATAATAGTTCAACTTTTCATTACCACACAGAACTTGTTTCGCTAGTCATATTTCATTACTTCCCAAAGCAATTGTGTTACTGCTGGGCAGAGTAGCTGTGCATATAAGTACACATACGCTTCCTGACTGACAAGCCTCACAGTGTAATTGTACCACCTATGCCGTTTTGAATCAACATACACGAGACATCTGTTCAACTGGGCTTCATCACCATGATTTATTTTTATTCTGGGTTTCAACCTCCCTATCAAATCTACTCTGCAATGAATTAATCACACAACTCAACAACGGATGAGGTTTTTAAATGCATCAGAGCGCGAAAAATCAGTAAGAAAAAAAAAACAGAAGAAGAATTAAAGGAAGCAGAAGATAGCTCCCGGAGGTCAGGAGCTGGTGTATACATCATTGGCTGGCAGAAGTGGGATGGAGATAACCTCTAAACGTCTTTAAAGCCCAGCGAAGATTTAAATCAGGCCTTATCGTTTATAGCTGCGGCAGTTACGGTGCATCGGTGAGCCATTTATAGCTATAATAATGGACTACTGATGTCGCTGAGGATCGCTGATGTCCCCACTGAAGCCCACAATATACAGCGTTTAGGCGGCTTATTAGCACAATGACCATATCACTGTGTGTTTTTCTATCACGCACAGCTGAACTCTGTTTTGACTCCTGCTCCATTACCTGCTTCTCCAGCAGCCCTTTGAAGCCCAAATTAGCTGCCATGCGCAGCGCCTGGTCGTCTCGGACGCCTTCAAAAATATCGATGGCTTCCTGTGGGTAGAGAGGAAAGGAGAGAGGGATAGAGAGATAGAGATAGATAGATAGATAGAGAGAGAGAGAGAGAGAGAGAGAGAGAGAGAGAGAGAGAGAGAGAGAGAGGGCATCATCAGGCTTAATCTGACAGAAAGTGGGTGTTCACATTAAAATAATGAGAGATGCAATTATGCAAGGCAAGCTGCCAAGAGTGAGAGACACGTACAGAGAGTGAGTGAGCGAGAGGCGGAGAGTGAGAGAGAGACAGAGCAATGGATGGATGGATGGATGGATGGATGGATGGAAGGGTGGGTGGATGGAAAGTTAGGTTTCCCCCTTATGTGCCAGGCAATGAAAGACAGACATGATCCACAGGTTGGTACACAGAAAGACAGACAGACTGATAAATCCAGACAGAGAATCCAGTGAGTAGGGTAGATAGATAGACAAATAGGACATACAAACAGAAAGACAGACCAGGCAGACTACCATATACCAGACAAACAGGCAAACAGACAAACTGCAAGTTTGGGAAGAATAAGGGAAGACAGACAGACAGACTGCAAGTTAGACAAAAAAAATACAACCAGGCATGTAGATAAACAGCAGAAACGACAAACAGACTCACTAACTGATAGTGACTAACTAACAGTTTTGACAAAAGTCAAAACAGGCAGACAAAGGGAAGACTGACAGACAGATTCATAGACAGACAAAAGGGTAGACAGACAGACAGAGACAGACTGCTGGATAGACAATAAGCAGAAAATATAATTAAAACTAATCAATTAATCAATCAGACAATCAAAAAAGCAGAGAGACAGACAGACAGACAGATTGACAGGCAGTTGGCCCGCAACTGAAATAGTACACATCCAGAGAGAATCACAGAGAGACAAAAGAGCAGACAGACAGACAGAGATATCTGGATAGGAAATGAAAATGTAAACTGGTTGACAGACAGACAGACACAGATATAGGCAAACAAGCGGATATTATGCATGGATACATGGGCAGACAGACAATTAGATTATTTTATAAAATTCTTAGCAAACAAGTAAGACATGGTATGTATGTATGTGTGTGTGTGTGTGTGTGTGTACCTTGTAGATGAGCTCTGGAGATTTGGCTGCTACCTCCTCTATGTCCACACCCCCTTGTGGGCTGCCCACCATCACAGGTCCGTTACGTGATCGGTCCATCAGAATGGCAAAGTACGTCTCTCTAGAGATATCCAGAGCCTCGGCAACCATGACCTATGAGAGACAGAGACAGGGACACAGACAGACACTTTTACTTAATACACTAGAACTTGCACTGGGTTGCCAACTTATCGGTTGGTAATTCATTAGCTCATGAAGGTCTAGAGGAAGTCAGCTGTTAGGATAGTCTAAGAGAAGCTAATATTTACACAATGCAATAGGTCCAGTTGCACAAATCCACAACACCAGATTGCAGTCTATTAATCACGCAGTGGTTTCCTGCTGCTAAGACCCAGCCAGCAGCAGTGGGCTGTTAGAGGAATGGACTGAGCAGAGCATGAGATGTGTGTATCATTATCTGAGCAGTGCTACATTACCAGATAAACTCCTTACACAGTGACGCCTCACTAGCAGCTTTCTGTTTGTGCAAATGACCACGCCATTATAGTATCTAAACAACCTCGAATCCAACTATCAGCCAACTTCCTGCTACACACACTCTGTTCATTAAACTCAGCTTCGACCAGTATGCAAGACAACACACAGCACACACGTAAAACAGAATGGATTCTCAAGTGCTTCTGAGGGAAATACAGTGCTGCTCATTATTTCTTGTGTAGGGGGGTGATTGTTGTCAACAAGCGTTTTAATGGCTGAGTCACCAGCAGTGTGAGCAATCTATCTATATGTCTAGCCACCCACCCAACAATCCATCTATCCACTCACCCACTGATTACACATATCCACCAATTCAAGCCATTACGTCTATTTGTTTATTCCCTTAATCATCCATGTATCCATCCTTCCATCAACCAGCTCATCCACCAACAACAGACCAACCCATCAATCCACACACTACCAATGTCAAACTAGCCATCAAATCAGTACTAACATCAGTTAGTAAGAAGTTAGTTAATCTATCTATATGTCCATCCACACATTAACCAAGTAACCAATGAATCAATTCATACATCCGTCATCAATCCATCAACCCAACAATTAATCAATTCATCCAGCCACCAACCCATAAATCAATCAATTCATACATCTATCATCCATCCATCAACCCTACAATCAATCAATCCATCCATTCATCCACCAACCTGGCAAATCAATCAAATCATACATCCACTATCCATCCATCAACCCAACAATCAATCAACCAATCAATCAATCCACTATCCATCCATCAACCCAACAATCAATAAATCTATTCATCAATCCACCAATTCAACAATCAATCAAGCCATACACCCACCATCCATCCATCAATCCAACAATCAATCAATCTGTCTACCCACCCACCCAACAATCAATCCATACATCCATTAACCATCCATCAACCAAGCCATGCATCCATCATCCATCCATATCGCCATCATCATTCTGCCAGATGCCGCTATTACTTGCCACTGTAGCTTAAAGAAGCTGTTTTCTCTCGATATTATTTTTCAGTTTTTAATACTGCTTCCAAATTTTCCGTTTTGTGGTTGCATTTTAATAAAGAGACTGAGAAATAATGAGATATGGCCATGCTCATATATATTTAATCTCAAAGTGGGTGGAGATTTTTGCACAGTAGCGTTTTACATGATTTACATGATTAATAGAATAATATAACATGTAGTCCATCTTTTATATCGCAAATGCAAGTCACATCTATAGGAGCAAGTAGGTGTAAAGGCAGGATACAAATCCCAACACAATACAAACCGTTCAGTTTAAACAGCATGACTAGACGGGGCAAGGAAATGAGGGACACAAGCAGCTAGGGACAGTCTTCATTACCTGGAAATATAGCGCGTGTGTATTTTCCTTTCCTGGGTTGCGGCGATCGAGCGGCGCAAGAACAAGAAAGAAAATGAGAAATTTATACAGTGGCTTGTTAGGGGCAAGGGGAGATGATGCAAAGACTGTTCACAGGATTCTACCTCCTGCGTTTTTCTTTTCATAACCAGGAGTTTTGCTTACACACGCAAAAGAAGAAAGCAAATGACGCTAGTGAGGAGAGGACAAGGGGACCCAAATTCTATCGGCATTTTTTTTTTTACCTCCTGGCAGTCCGTCTGAGCGCGGTCATTCATTTAAGACTACAAGCGGTGAGGTGTACGAGCGAACGTGATGGACTGAGCGCGCTCACCGTTTTCACCTTGACGCCCCCCTGTGGGGTCTGCTTGGTGGTCAGGTTGAAGCCCAGCATCTTATTGGCCAGCTGGCCCACCACGGCAGGGCTGAGAACACAAGAGAAAGGTTATGAAAACATGCGTGTAATACGAAATGCAGGAGTGACGAGAATCAGCTGGACTGCGAGAAGCAGATGGCTGCCAGTTTTTGCACGTAAAAAAAAGAACAAGTCTGACAGGGACTAAGAAAGGAGAATGAAAGGGGGGCAAGGAGAAAGCCTCCATTCTTCCCGAACAAGAATTCACTCACTCTTTGGTTAAGTGCACTCCACCTTTCAGGCCGCTGTCAAACAGACCTTTTCCTCTACCCCCTGCCAGGATCTGAGCCTTCAGAACGATCTCTTTAGCATCTGAGAAAAAAAAAAAAAGCCAGAGAAGACAGAGAAAGAGACTTGAGTTAAAAGATCAGTTGTAATTGGAGAAAAAGAGGCAGAAATCTTGATACCCAGCGTGTATACAGACATTAAGGAAGACACTAAGTTTTCTGAGTGGAAATCCTATATAATTACATCCACCAGACTGCCTGTGTACACTCACTGATCACTTTATTAGGTACACTTGCTCATCCACACTCATTGTCCATTTACACTCCAGTTACACTTACCATATAGGAGCACTTTGTAGTCCGAAAATTACGAACCATAGCCCAGCTGTTCTTATACCTACTCTGCTTGTCCCCTCCACTCTGTTCTTTAGAGGTCAGCCACCAACCCCAACCCACACCCCCACAGGACTAGCACAGATCAGGTACTATTTGGTGCTGGATCATTCACAATATTGATTCTCAATACTTCGAAAAAATTGTGAAAATCATCATACATTTTGGCAGGACACATTATTAATGATCAGAGACACAACGTTCAACATTGTGAAATCCCATTAATTCCTATGGGCATCTCATCTCCAACAATCTCTGCTGTGCTGAAAACATCATGTCTGCATCAAAGAAGCCTCATTTTGAGCCAGAAACACAACACAATATATTTACACACTGCTACAGAGCAATCATCGAAAGTGTCAATTGTTCCTCCACTGTTGTTTGGTTAGGCTCTGTAGTGCACACTGCCATTCAAAGTGCAGTATATCTGCATACAAGTCATCAAAAGGGCTCATCACTCATTAGTGAGCTGCCCAAATCTACAATAGTAAATCAGACTAACAAGATTGCTGCAGATCTCTCACCCTTGGCAACCCCTTTTAAAATGCTCCTCTCCACAAACCCTCCAACGCTCTCACCTATTTTCCAAGTTCCTTTTCCGTTTTCAATCAAAACCATGCTTTTCGATTGCGATTCGATTAAAGAACACACCCTTACAATGGATAAAAGCTAAGCTATACTCCAGGGGCCGTATTCATAAAGATTCTTGGTGCAAAAAGTAGATTCCAGTGGTGAAATTCTAAGAATTGGGAGATTGTGAGTGTTTCGCTCTTAAATGTAGGAGTAGATCCAAGGAAAAGTTATTCATAAAGCATTGTAACCCCTAAAAGTGCTGCTATGG
The DNA here is from genome assembly GCA_034779995.1 of Parotocinclus haroldoi. Classification (NCBI taxonomy): domain Eukaryota; kingdom Metazoa; phylum Chordata; class Actinopteri; order Siluriformes; family Loricariidae; genus Parotocinclus; species Parotocinclus haroldoi. The sequence goes on from JAUZST010093191.1 coordinate 12,213, forward strand.
TGAGTGGTGAGGAGTTCTCTTAAGTAGAGCAGAAAAATCCGACAACAGCAGAGGCAGAAGAAACGTCCAAACACTGAATGAAAGAGAGTTAATCAAACGCTGGCACAACAATGCCACTACACCTGACTGTTAAATACGAACCAGCCCCACCTTAAATTTCAAACTTTAATATTAAACAGTCAATCTACTCATTTTCTAGAGTATTTATTGAGTGTTTCATTCCAGGGTTGCCTGGTTCCGCAAGAAAAAAAATCCATCACAGTCAATGAAAAAAGAGAGCAGAATATGAGAACCAGGCAACCGTGTCAGGTTAGGCCCACTTGCACGCGCGGACCAAGAAAACTGACTGAAATCGCCTAACTGGTATACATGCTATGAGTAATCCAATTACTGGGGTAAAATCCAGCTCTCCTTATTAGGTTTCCAGAAAATATGCTCAGTTTTATGACCATTTGAATAATCAAATCTGTGCAGAGATGTGACTATGATCAGAGTATTAAGTGCTTGTGAACGCAGTCAGTGTCACTGCATTGTAATTACATTGTCAATAGAATAAAACAGAGAAACGTGTTTGTAATTAGTGTAAAATATGCAGAAATCATCTATGCCGGTCATTTCGATGTAGTTTATAGTAGGCTATACAGCATTTCTCTAATTAAGATTGTGGTTCTGTGTGTGTGTGTGTGTGTGTGTGTGTGTGTGTGTGTGTGTGTGTGTGTGTGTGAGAGAGAGAAAGAGAGAGAGAGAGAGATGGGGTGACAATCACAGTCTTGAAAAGAATGTGTCATACCTTGCAACCGGGTCAACCCCGCCTCCTCACTGAGATAAAAGTTTTTGTCACATCTTTGTTCAGAGTGGCTCTCAGATTGCTTCTCTTCTCAGATCTAAAACTCCTAGCTAGATGGTATTAAGCTAACCTCTTTATTGGTATTCTTATAGTCTCCATGAGTACGGCCCCCAGCTCGTTCATATATACAATTAACGCACAATCCTAGCTCTCCACACTTATTTCTCCACCCTTCTCCTTGGATACAACGCTTTACCATTTGTAGCTTGTTCAACCAATGGCAGTACAACCAACTGTCAAAATCTGTATCGCCTGTCAATGTGAAGCACTTTCCAACAAACCAGAACAAATTCCTGTACTGTTCCTGTACTGACAAGTACTGGTGAAGAAAGAGATAGATTTTTTTTTTCTCTGACCAATCTCCATAATCCATGAAATGAGCCTTGAAAACCTGAAAAAGCAGCCATTTAAGAGGCGCTACAAGTGGCACTCCGGGGAGCGTTTAAAATCAACTATTCAAGGTCACTCCTTCCGCTCATCTCAATGCTTGAATAAATACTAAATGCTTCCAGAAGTGCTGCTCTTCCTGATTTACAGCTTCACGTCTGAGGTATAAACCGTTTTGAGCTTGTTTTAGCAGAATGCGATGACTGCCATCAGTCCAGGAGAGCACATTTGCTTTCTAGAACGTAATGACCGGAGCTGCAAATCCCATGTGACTCATCACTGCAGAAATTGGCTGATGGCACAGCAAGCTATAATGATGTCTTATGAGCTGCTCAGGACAAACAAGCAATAAATCAAATGGTGCTTGGAAAAACATATATACACTGGAAGGACCAAAAAAATCTCACTCCTTGTTCTGCAAAAATGTATAAATAAGTGGGATGTGTCAACCGGATCTGGGTTTGCCAGGAAGACGCTGTCACATTCCCTGTGCCAGCTTGTCTTTTTCCCCCACAGTGCATCCTAATGCCATCACTTCCAAACATTGATGAATCACGAAACCATATATCCACATGATCCAAAAAAGGTTGACCATTCAACCTTCTTCCATTGCTCTGATGTACTGATGTTAGAAATGACCATTGTTAGAACTCCAGAAGACAATTCTCAAGTATTGGCCTAGTAGTATTAAAAAGTGGGGCTCCCAATTCAGTCAGATTGTCCCTAGCCAAATGTCAATTTATTTCTTCCTGCTGCTGTTCAGTCAATCTACAAAGCATCAATGAGAGATGTCATTACAGAACAAACCCTCACCCTCCCAGATCGCTAGTCACCATCCTGGAAAAACACTACCAATACACAAATTAGGAGAAAATGGAATGAAAGATATGCAAGCCAGTCATTTAAAATCTTAATTGAGTTTACAGCATAATAAAGCTCCAGACCGTGTAAGAAAGATCATACCCATTAGCCCCCGACAGCTGATATCTTGTTTATCTGCACATTAGATATGTTAATATGCGTCTTAATGGTTCATTACAAGTCACTGCTATTGTTATTCCTATATATAATTGTGTCGATCTTTATTGTGTCATTCACATATAACGGTGTCTACTTTAGTCCCTATATTTTCACTTTACATTGCTTTGATACTGTCCCGCCAATTACAAGAGCTTCAATTCAATTAATTATGTAATCGAAAGAAAAACAAGAGATAACAAGAACGAATTAATTATCCCTTCTCAATCCAGACTTGGCTGCTTCGCATTAAGGTCTGAGTTGCCAGAGTTACTCGATCAGAACCGTCGACAATGCAAAGATGAGTAGAGCATTTACATGCCCCGTTTAATGGCCAGCTGTCTGTGGCTGATTAGAACATTTAGTGGAACCGAGCCTCAAACTACATGCTCCTGTAAACCAAGTCCAAGCTCTTCTAAACGTTGGCACCTCTGAAGCACATCACGCTGCCTTTGTGAGACAGAATCCATTTAAAACCAGGCCAAAACACAATAGTTCACAAAAACATCCAAAAAGGCTTCATAACCCCCCCCCCACACACACACACACACACACACCACCACCACCAATCAACAGAAGAAAAAAAACACTGCCATTTTCACCCTGTAACCACGTCTGTTTTTTTGTCTCTCGCCAACACAAGGACACGAAAGAAAAATTAACATGTTCTAACATCTCCACTCGCATCACAAGTAATTGGGATAACAGAGAAATCCCCTGGCAAGCAATTTCCAATTAATGAGCTCAAATTAATTTGAAGCTTATTTACGGAAGGCAGCAGTGTGCTTGGCTGCATTTCATTCCGCCCCTATGTTGTCCCGTCCCGGATGTCCCCAAGCAGCCAAAGATCTAATAAAGCCATGTGGAAAGCGAGAGACAGACAGAAAGAGAAAAGAGAGAAAAGAAAAAAAGAGAGAGCGAGTGATTTATATATATATATATATAAAGAGAGAGAGAGAGAGAGAGAGTTTAGTTGGTATATAGATGGACTAATGGCACACTGACAAACTAATATGATAATATGAGAACCTTTGCAAGTTTTCCTTCCATGGTCTGGTCAGTGACTGGCTGGATGCATCATGAATCTAGCTGGGTGGATGGTTCCATCTAAGAATGATGGCCAGATGGATGACTGGATGCAAGGTTAGATGTATAAGTGATGGATGGTTTCATATATTGCTAATGCATGCAAGTTAAAAGCGGCTGTTACAATGCTACCCACGTCCAAATCAAACAATCGTTCTGCTGCACAAGTACAGAAGATATTTGGCCTGTAGCTTTTTATAAAACTGCACAGTAGATACACGATTTAAACATTTTGTATGTTGATACACAAGTGTAAGGGCATGCTGCCCAAACTGCATATGGCATTTAATACACGCCAACTTCTTCATACGCACAGCTTCCGGCTGTTTCTCCAAATGTCACTGGCTAATTGGTTTGTGTTATTTGCTTCCTACTCATTACTAAAATGGCCTAATCACTGCAGATCAGAGGAGCGTGGGAAAGTTGGAACGCACCCGACACAATTAAATTACATCCTCAGGTAAGCATTATGTTCAGTGGCAGGAGTTAAACTCCAGAATAAAAACCATTCCCTTGGCAAAAATGCAGCGCTATCTGGAGGATACCATTGCATTACCTGGCATTTGAATTTATTTACTTAAAATCAGTGAGGTTATTAGGAGGTTATAAGGGTTTCATTCAATGGCTTTATTATAAGACCACTACTTAATACCGTTTTGCTCTATAAGCGCTCTGTTCGGCGCTGCAACGGCACATTGATGTGCAAATGAAGTTTAGTTTAATCTCATAAGGTCCAGGTTATGTAATACAGCAGGACATTAGTATGACTGGTGAACAAATGGGCTGTCTGTGCAATATTCCAGCAGCAGAGAGCTGAATGGAACCCATCCACATACACCTATATAACTACAGCTGGATGGGTAGAGGAAATAGGTTTTGTGAGGAGGTTTGGTGAACAGGTGGGTCAGTGCATAGCAGGATTGGCGGTTGGTTAGAGTAGGGAAATTAGTTGATGTACTGTATGGGTGACTGAGTGAAATATTGGATTGTAAATTACAGAATGGATAGGATCTTGGCTATACAGATCAGTAAAAATGTGTGGCTTATTAGCAGAAGATTGGGTAGGCAGGCAGATATGTCAGTGGTTAGATGGATTTCTGGGTTGGCGGGTGAAACTGAGAAACATTGTTCAGAGAGATGAATGATTGCTTGGAGATTTATTGGTCAACTGGTGCAATGTTGGGTGGCTGATTCTGGGACGGTGAATGGGTGGAAGAAATGGCTGGGATATCGGCTATGCAGTTCAGTAGATGGGTCAGAGAGTAGTGGACAATCATATGGTTTTTTTTAATCAAATGGAATTGGAATTAGCCCAAACAACTTGGAATCAGTGCATCTCTTTATAGGTCGGTTAGTGGGATACAGGGCTTTTTAATTGATGAAAATACTGACAGATAGATGGACGGCTGGGATGGTTTTTTTTTTTTTTTTTTTTGTAAGATCACAAAAATTAAAACCAACAAAACATAAACCTGGTCTAAAAAGCTCCCAGTAAGGGGTGTGCTTAGGTCCTGTTGGTGTTCATTTGAGGCATCACTGTTTGTAGCTGGTGTGCTTAATTTGTCGGTAGATGACAGGAAACAGACAGCAGCTACAGCTTGACAGTGTGACCCATCTGATCCTCAGAGCTGCACGGGGTTCCACAGAGCAGGAAACAAGACCGGAGTGTCTAATGATGCCGTTCAGGTTTATAAGAGCACTGAGACAGAACATCGAAGGTTGGTATATGTGTGTGTGTGGTCTCAGTGTCACTGGCAGCTAAAGCCTTGTTAAATTTGTCCACCTGCCTGCCGTAACAACCTCAACAAAGTGTCTGTGACATAGGCATTTTAAAAGACCCAAACCTGAAAACTTTACTTTATCTGTTCTGTGTCACTGCTAAAAGACCTTTGCATGTAACACAAATTCACCTCACCTTAATACTTAAAACATGCTTCTGTACCACAACAAAACAACATATAATAATTACTAGAAATGCACAGATCAACCTGCAAGTGAGCGGTCAGTGGCCGATCGGTCTCGTGTAACCTATTCTGTGGCGGTCATAGGTAGCCACACTTGCGGTCCAAGCGACAGCGACAAATCGCAGGCAAAGATTTAAAAAAAAAAGCTTTCCTAACATTTTATCACATTTCAATTTGGTTAAACAATAGCTTTAAACTGTGTTTGAGTATGTTTGATTGTTTACTTCGTGTAATTAACGTCACTATCGGCACCAGTGGCCATTTCAGCGACACACACAAGGTTATATCTATACAAAAGGACTATACCAGGACTGGCTATATATACTCCAATGCCAATTTAGAGTAATCAATTAACCTAACACACGTCTTTGGACTGTGGGAGGAAACCGGTGTACCAGGACCCAGTAAACCCACGCAGACACGGGAAGGACATGCAGACTCCACGCAGAAAGGACCCAGAAGGCACCGCCCTGGGACTGAACCCGGGACCTTCTTGCTGTGAGACAGCAGTGCTACTCACCGAGCCACCATGCCAGCCAGGCTTGTTTATTAGACAGACCGGTGCTGACGCACACTGATGGCGAGGACGTGTTCGATTTCATTTGAGATCCAAAGTGCACTAAAGACTCTCTATTTAAACGATGCAGTATTAGTAAGTGAGCAGTGATCTGGTGTTATTTGAGTTACAGATATTTTCAGCAGTCCTAGTTCTTTAGCGTAAGTGAGTGCCATTGTTTCCATGGCAATAGTGGGCAGTGGAAGAAGAACTCAGAAAACACTCAGAATATCGAATTTAATAAAACATTTGAAACAGCATTACATCACTTAACATGCAAAATTCGACAAAGCTAAAGTTAAATCTGATAAGAGGGCAGGGCCAGACGCAAGCCAGCATCTGCTCCGATCTTTCTTTTTAATGATGTAAGTTTCCATTTATTCCAAATTATATTAAATCATTTATAACTCTTGGACAGAAAAAAAACTTTTTGCAAAATTGGAATCAGCCAAAAAAATTGCAATTGATTTATCTCTACATGTAATCTACATGTAATACACTCCACCTGTCGGTGCTGGATGGGATATTTAGTGTACATAACTAAATAATCAATATAGTGCAGAGTTTCCCTGTACACAATACATGAGAGGTGAAGTAGTACTCGTTTGTTTGCCTCCACTCCGTGTTTTCATCAAACAATCCATTCCAGCATACTGTCCTCTTAACCATTACGGCTTTCTCCTGCTCAGGGTCATAACCGTACATTACAGCATTTTCTATTCAATTGGAATTTCAATCAGTGTAACAAGGGTTACAGTGTGTATAACAATTTAGATTTCAGATGCTGTGTAGATTGCATCCGTGTTTTCAGTGGCACATCTGACAGTTTTCTTTTACATTTTTACATTTTATGTAATTTAGCAGACGTCCTTATCCAGAGCGACTTACAATTGATACAGTCTTACAATCCAATCAATTGTGGGTTATGGACCTTCTGGTCCATGGTCTAATACCCTACCCACTAGGCCACCACAGTCCCACAGTTTCATGTGAAAATACCCTTTATTCTGTTGAACAAAAACTTGTGACTACCTCCGGTCAAGGTTCTTACTCACGGAATGCGCCTGTAATGAGCACAATCAAATTTCAATCAAAATTCAATTCAATTCAATTTTATTTATATAGCGCTTTTTACAACGTAGCATTGTCTCAAAGCAGCTTTACAGTAATA
>JAUZST010093202.1:0-19240 GCA_034779995.1 Parotocinclus haroldoi
TCCAGGAACTGATTAAAAGCTACAGGAAGTGACTAGAGGCTGTTATTTTTGCAAAAGGAGGATCTACTAAATATTAAAGTCAGTTTTCTGTTGAGGTGCCCATACTTTTGCACCGGTCAAATTTTGGTTTAATGCACATTTTCTGTTAGTACAATAAACCTCATTCCAATTCCATCAGTTATTAGATATATCAAACTGACATGGCTGTTGCAAACACCCCAATATTTAGAACTAAAAATTCAGATTAATAGGGTTTTTTCATACGACTGTATTTATATTAATAATAAAATATCCTCTATTATTTGTGATTCTTCTGTGAGATTATTGGCTAGTAGCAAAGTAGAAATCCGAGTCAACTCTGAGCTTTCCCATCACCTTATTACCCAAGCACATGCAAACTCATTGATCGGATTAGTGACAAAATGCAATTTTCTTCAGTTATCGGATGATTAAGTGCATGTAAACACACTAATACACACTTGAGAAGGTGGGGGCATTGATCACCATACTTTAATTACAGTGAAAGGTTTGAGTAGTGTCGGTAATAACAGGCTAAGCCCTTCAAGCAGCTGCACTGAACTGACAAACAAGTCTTTTCTTATTGCACAGTAAATCGAACCTTACAGTATTGACCTTCTCTTTTTGACAGAGACATGGCTTGATAGTAATGGTTCCTGTAGTTCTCAATGAAGTCTCTTATCAACATTTCAGTGTTTGTGTCTAGCATTTTAAGCATATTAGAGTAGACTAGAGAAACAAAGAAAGGTGGTGGTATGACTTGTTTGTATAACAGGACAAATGACTAAAAACAGATCTCAGATGGGAAATTTTCCACCTCTGAATACATGGCAACGCAATTTGTCTGATCATCCTGTTCTTTCCGCTTGTCATCTACCATCCACCTAGGCATCGTACAGATTTTCTTGATGAGTTTTTGGATATGCTTTAGAGGATTACAATGGATTTTGACAGAGTTTTAATAACTGGAAGAGTTTAATATTCGCGTGGCTTTGCACACAGATTCAATAACTTTCAAGTTTGTTGCTGCTAACATCTTTAAAATTATAAAGAATGTCTTAGGTCCCACTTATAAGCACTGGCGTAACCTACACTTAATTATTTCATATCTCATATATGTGATGAAAAAATGTAAATAGGTACCGTCTTAAAACAGCACAAGCTCTATGAGAAAAGGAGGAACACAAAACTCTGAGTTAAACTTACTTTGGATAAAGATTAACTATAAGATCAAGTCAGAAAGGAAAGAGTTTATTTACACACAACACACACCTGTGTGATTTGCTTGACCTCCCCGAGCTTGTGTGGGTAGTCTTTGGTTTCCTCCAGTTTCCTCCTACACTATGAAGGAAGGCTTGTTAGGTTAATTGGTGTTTCCAAAGTGTGCTTAGTGTGTGCAGGTATGTATATATATATATATATATATATGGGCCTTATGATGGACAGGATGACAAATAAGCAGACCAGAAATATGGACAGTTTTGTACTGATGTTAATTTTGAAAAATGATATAGCCTTGTTGGCAAAACAGCGGATAAGAAAGGATGAGAAAATGGAAAATATGGATAATGACTGACATTTCTGTCGATAAGGATGGATTTTTAATCTACAAACAAATATAAAATGCCTACCATCAATTAGTTACAGCTAACTATAAATGAAAAAAACCGCTCACAATGTTACAAATCATTCAATCAACAGAAAACACAATACATACACAACGAATACAAAGAATAATGCCACTTACATAATTACACATCCACAGGTAGGTACAAACTTCTCAGTCCACATGGAAAATACAAAATGGCTGCTTGTACCCCTTTTAAGCAATTAGCTCCACCCTTCTCTCTTGCAAAGCTTTGTGGTCTTTGGAGTCCGTTTTTTTGTCTACATTTTTAAACAACCTGGTTCTACTAATATTAGCATGTTGGCAGCACGGTCAAGTCATTTAACACTAAAGTGGGTGTTATTCTGACACTGAAGACAAATTATGATTAGAATTGTTTATTAATTGCAATCATTTTGTTTATGCTAATTGAATTGCCTCAGTTTAATGAATTCATTTGCGTTAGCTGTACAACTTTGGTACATTTTACAATTATAAGTGGCTAGCTAAAGCATATAGCTACGAGCTATTATTACTCTGCCTGCAAAAAGAAAAAAAAAACCTCTACGAAACTGGCTCCATTTGGATGTGTTAGCCGCTCAAGCTTTTGGAATGATCGTTTGCATTATGGGAAGTGTAGTTCCAATAGTTAATTTGCATGGTGTGTCTTGTAGTGCTGCTCAGCATTCCCGTATTAAATTGACTTTTTGCCACCATGAATTTAGTGGGGCACAGCAACCTTGTAGTTGGGCATGTGCCACGGTAAAATGGGTCTGATGACACCCCTGGGCTAAACACTGGTTGTCACGAGTGTCAAGATGATACACAGCTTTATAAATCCCCAGCACCGACTGCTTGCAAGTCTATGAGGTCAATGTTCAACTGTATGTGGATATATGTGGATCTCTTAGAATGTTCTGCAGCTAAGCAGAGAAAAGACAGAGGTCTAATCTAATCTAACATCTAATCTATCTATATTACAAGTGAAGCACCAAACGAAGGTCATGCAATCTTATCTAAATCCAAACAATGCGTCTGATATCTGGATGTCATTTTTATTTTAAGCTCAGTTTTAAAAAATAACTTCAGTTCTACTGGCAAAACTGCACATCTTTTACATTTTGTAATATCTGTTAGGTTCCGGATATTCTAACCCATGCTAACAGAATTTGCTTGTTTGTTTTATTTGGCCTCTTTAACGTCCCTATCAGCATCAGTGGCCATCTCAGCGACACACACAAATTAATCTCAAGACTAGTCTCATATATATATATATATATATACACACACACACACACACACACACACACACACACACACACAAGTCAATGCCATTTTAGACTAATCAATTAATCTGACACGCATGCCTTTGGACAGTGGGAGGAAACTGGAGTACCAGGAGTAAGTCTCTGCTAACAAAGGCAAAAACATCAAACAAATCATATAACAATACACTGGCTTCACTTAAAAGCTCTATTAGATTCTTGTAACAAGTTCAAAATGACTGCTGCTAAGGTCCTGACCCATACAAGACAGAGGGCTCCCAGGCCACCATCACTCTGATCACTCCATTGGTTAACTGTGTGTTTATGTGTTTTTTTACTCCCTATAGTTTTGTAATTTTCTCCCTGGTAAATTGATTATTAATAATGTCCCAAGCAGGGTCTATATAATCTGTTGGGAGTCCCTAAAAACACAACTAAAAAGAAGGAAATCTGATGAAAAATGGCCAAATGCTTTGGAATTCTCTTTCGGAGGAACTGAGAGTCACTTATTCACTAGGATCTTTTCATATCAGCACTTTTATGATATTTAATTAGCATTTCAATTCATCTTTATTGGCAGATTTTACTTTCTGCCTTACATGAATTGCGCATTAATAAGTAGTTTGACATGATTTACTTAATTTTGTTCTTTTTCTATTTATCTTACTTTAGTTTAATGAGCTATAATTAGCATTTTAAGTTTTTCTACATCTTTTATCCCATCTAATTTTAGGCAAGTGGGCAGTTTTTGAAGTTCGTAAGTTCGTTTTACTCAGGTAGAATGTGTACTGTCTGCATAAAGAGTGTTTGTTATTTTTTTTTATTGTGTAGTTAATATGCTGGTGCATGTGGTTCAAATTACTTCCTTAGAAAAACTGTGAGCAAGTCAATTGCCTCACTAAAGTTTTTCTGGGGTTTAGCTCAGCGTGGAGAATTTCTACTGAGTTTATGATAACAGGATTCGTTATTGTTATTGTTATTGCGGACTAGACTGCGTGTAAGGAGAATAAAATACACCATAAGTTAAATTAAATGAGTTCTGAGATGGGAATTCGATATATATGCATACATACGCAATACCACCCTGATCCTACACTACAACTGCAGACTGAAGTGCACCTGTTTCCCCCTTTCATCCTATTTTCCAATGGTCATCATAATCATAATCATCATAAAGCAGGTATTATTTGGGTGGTGGATCATTCTCAGTACCTATGTTGATGGTGCACCTTGTAGATGTAAAACCATTTTTTGCTGGACAGTTTGTGTTAGTCGTCCTCTCGTGCACACACTCTTGAGAGCCCATGTTGCCAGTTCTCTAGCTGTCCTTCCATGGACCACTTTTGGTAGGTACTAACCACAGTAGACATGCCGTTTAAGACATGCTATGCCTAAATCATCTAGCCATCACGGGTTTGTCCCTTGTAAATGTCACTCAGATCATTACATTTTTCCACTATAACTTCTTGAGCTGACTATTCACTTGCTGCCCAATGTAACCTAGCCCTTGATGAGTACCACCGCAAGCATTGTGAATCTAATCAATCAATGTTATTCACCTTACTTGTCATTTAAAAGTTATGACTGATGTAGCTGTTGTAGCTACAGTATGTACATTGCTGGTGCAGAAGTTAATGTATTGGATTTTTTAATCAAAATGTCTGGTGTTCAAGTTCCAGCACTGCCAAGCTGTGGGGCCTTTTTTCTCAGTGTATTATCCCTGAGGAGAAGTAAAAATTGTGTAAATACATTTACGGCATTTAGCAGACGCCCTTATCCAGAGCGACTTACGATTCATACAGTCTTACAATCCAAGCAGCGGTGGGTTAAGAGCCTTTCTCAGGGACCCAACTGCGGCAGCTTGACAGAGGTGGGATTTGACCCTTGGACTTTCTGGACCTTAGTATTACCTTTTTTTATTTCTTACCACAGTAGTACCATATGTATTTTGATTTGTGAAATGGATAAATGTATGAGACCACAGTTTTTAATTTTACCTTAAACAAATGAACTTACATCTTTCAGATGATCATACTGATCCAGATTTTGGCAGTAATTACTCTTAAAATGAGCTCTTTATAATCATCATCATTATAATAAATATATTCTGTCTAAATCGGGGGGCCTCAAAGTGGGGGGACGGACCTATTGCAAAGGTGGGAGAGCAGAATATTTTGAAAGCAATGAACAGTTAAAATGTTAAATGCTTGTAACGCGAAATTATTCCACTGTAAAAGTGAGTTGGAGTTTGGAAGCAAAAGGTGTGCACATGTATCTATACAGAAGGGGGCGCTGCAGAAAAAGTGCCAGAGACGAAGAACATAAAGGAACATATGAATTTACTAATAAGAGGATAGGAATAATGCTGAATGTTTCTGAGAGAGCAACTGGGCTTCAACCACTTTCACAAATTTTGAAAATGATTTTCTTCCTCTCCCTTTTTTGGATCATTAATGACCAGCAGTGGGCAGTGGGTTTAAATATCTAATTAAGCATCAGTTAATCAGGCTAACACAGTGCAATTAAGCTAATGAACTGTGCAGCGCACTCAGTGGCACAGTGGCAAAGCTGGAAGCGAACTGCAGTCTGTTACCCTGTTAATCGTCAAAATTATCTTTCTTAAAGTGGAAACAATATGCATTTGCGAACATTATACATTATTTTTGCACTGCAAACTGCAACCGTGTTCACTCGCTTCAGACTGTGTTGGGTTGTTATATGGTATGTATGGGTTCCTATGTGGTCTAAGAGTTTCTGAAGCCTGAGGCAAACTTTCTAAGGTTCAATATGTGGGAACTTGCTTCAGGTACATCATGCTTCAAACATTTTTTTGTTTTTAGAATAATACAGGGTGAGTCAGAAACCACAGGACATGTTGCTTTTCACAAAGGCTGCCAAAACGATTGTTGAGGTTTTTTTGTCGGTAGTGGTTCTTCGGATGATCACTACGTGGCTTGTCATCCACAGTCCCGATTTCTCTGAATTTGGCTATGATGGATGAAACAGTGCTGTGTGAAATTGATCTTTCTGACTGTCGGTTGTTGAAGTCTATGATACGACAGCCACGTTCCCCGGACAACAGAATTATCAATTCCATCTTCAGTTATCTGCGATGAACAATTTTATTACCTTTCTGTGTTGATAACTTTTGATATTGCAAATGTGATTGTGTCAGTCGATTTCTGAGGCAATTCTGGTCTTGTTTGATGTGCTACATGACCACCTTCCCACTGAAAAAACATGACCTTGATCCAATATGGCGGTTATTAAGATGGCAGCCATGTTCCGGACCTAACCCTCACTTCTAACCCTTTTTCTGAAATAAAAAGCTGTCCTGTGTCTTTTGACTCAACCTGTTCTCCAGGTAGAGTTCGGATTTTTCTCATACACTCACTGATCGCTTTATTAGGCACACCTCCTGTTGAAATACTCATTAACCATTTGATCAGTTATATCTTCTGTTTTCTAATGATCAAGACTTCCACAGTGGTGGATCATAAATTAAATACATTCGCTCAAACTGTACACAATCTGTATAGATTGCTAGAGGACTCACAGTCCCCACAGAGTCTCTTTAGAGATGGTTTTGTAACCTTTTCCAACCTGATGAGCTTCGGCATTTACTTTTCTAACATCCACAGAAATCAGTAAAGCTTCTGCCATAGTGCCACAAACATGTTGTGAGGATCAGACTATGATCATATGGGACTTTCACTCACACCTGATTGTTATCCTGTTCTTTGAAAGCATCCGATTCTAATGTCACCTTCAAAGCAACTGCTAAAAAAAGAGGTTTACATACTTTAATCAATAACACACACATATATACACATATATATCTGTGTTAGGCTAGTGGCTAAAAGTACTGGCCTCTGGACCGGTAGATCCAGGGTTCAAATCCCACCTCTGCCAAGCTGCCACAGTTGGGTCCTTGAGCAAGACCCTTAACCCATAATTGCTTGTATTGTAAGACCATATCAGTTGTAAGTCGCTCTGGATAAGGGCGTCTGCTAAATGCCTGTAAATGTAAATATATGACTTGTATCATATATAGTAATATAGGTGGTGTGTTATCATGAATGCTTTAATATTCCATAACAATCTCTTACATGATGTGACCATGTGCTCTGCATTACATAAAAATCCACTGTTTATTATTAATTTTCTCCACACAGTCATTCCAGCTGCCGTTCCCAGTGATGACGTGTACTTCCCAGTCATTGTTTTTGGTACAGTATGGTTCTAATCCTGTTTATGCGGTATAGAGTGTATAGCGGTGCTAGAGATATTTATGCTGATTGCTGTGTTTGTTTTGTAGCGTGCACATGTGTGTTTGTGGTGCTGCCCATAATAGCTGCAGTGATACTCCGATACATGTGCCGGCAAAAAGGAACCTATAACACAAACGAAAAGAGTGAAGATGAAGTTCCAAAACCTGAGCTCACAGACGGCTCTTCATCCTCAGATGAAGGTGATTCATTTATTAACATTAGATCTATTCTTTTTGTCTAAATGACTCGTGATCTACAGTGCAATAATCTGTACTAAAAGTATCTTATTTCAATGAAAATACAAAAGTACACAGTAAGTGAATCCATTTACTGAATCGTTTGGTTTGGGTTCCTACCTCTCGCCCCGGAGCATCCGCAGTCTTTGCAGTTTGCCGTTACAGAGCAGTCGGTGAGGCGGTTTATATGTGGTGCTTAGTTTAAGACCTGATTACGAACATCTGCTTTCCCCGTTACTTAAGTGTGGGTTCAAGCGTTGTTCGTGGCCAGGCTCGTTCCATCTGCGCACGTGCACATGTCGACACCGTTGCGATCGCTGTTATGGTCAACTGGTTACGCCCCGGGGCTTATAGTGCCGAGGGACGTGTACGGGGGAAATCCCAGAGGTATTTCGTTTTTTAGGGACACATTGAGGGCTTCCCCGTCTGTACTCGTGCGCTCCTCGCACGCCTGAGCTCACGCTCTTTTCATCCTCTGCACCTAATGAGTCTCACTCCAGCCGGCTGCGTGCTCTGATTGAGACGCGCCCCGGCTCGACTTACTCACGCTATATGCGCGTCCGAGCTCACGCTCGCCCTCTGGCATTTCAGAGTCCCTCTTTGCCTTGCGATTTGGTAGACGTCCGAAATCAGCTTCCTATCGTGCTTGTTGCACTTTTGCCCTTTTGCGCTACGCTGTCTATCGCGATCTGTTCGCGCGTTGCTCCCACTCCAGGAGGCAACGCAACGGTGCACCCTTTTTCACCTTGATTTCTTTATGTTCGGGAGCTTTTGCTCCGCCCTTTTCCCCCTTTTAGTTTGTATATATATATATTATTTCCCCATTATTGTTACACGCCGTGGGATTTCTCGGTCCTCGCATCTTTGGGTCCTACCACATATCATAACAAGATGAAGCTGTTCAGATGTGTTTGAATAATGCCAAATCTGTAAAAATCAGTCACATCGACTAAGTTTATGATTTATTTAATTCAAGTCCTTTAGCTGGAAGATTGGCTTCACCAGTCATTTTATTTTTCATTTGTAATTTGTTTTTCACTCTGAGTAACTGAATAAATTCTTCTATTTCGGTTTTTTAGCTACAATATAAGGTTTGTAAAATAAAATCCAAAATACTTGTATATAAAGTGTGGATGGTGGATGGAGAGGTGGGGGGAAGGGTATTTTATCTGATTACCTGTATAACTGTTTTGATTTTAATTGACTCAGTAGTCCTTTTTATGTGCCTAAACAAGACTGCGATGCATCAAATGTGTCAATCAAGTTATCTATGCTTATTTGATTCATTTTGTTTCACATTGAAAGCATATAAAGGCTTTAATTCTCTCGTTTACTTTGACTTGATTCAAATTGATTCAGCTGTCCTTTCGCAATAAGTGTATAAATTAGGAGCCAGTGGTTGCCAAATCAAACAGATAAGATTTTATTCACTTTGATTCATTTAGCTGCAATCCTCTGGTTTGATTCGGTGATTAATTGACTTGATTCATATTGATTGGCATACTGTACATAGGAAAGCAATTTGCATCAGAGGTGATTGTGATTCATACTGCATCATTTACAAGGTATATCACTTAACTCTCCAAATCATTTGGATGTAATTCAAATGGCGTCAACTGTCTATTTGCAATAAGACGTAGATAAATAAGCCAGAGATTGCCAGATGATGCTATTTCATTAATATTGCTTTCCTTATCAACAAAACAATAATGCAAATGATACGATTTAATTCAAATGAGGGGATAATACCCCCTCAAGGCGACCTACACCACTGATAAAGTTTGTTACTATATCTTTTTCTCCACTGCAGAGGAAACCTAGAGCTCTATGAACACCGGCATCGCCACATGTCCTGCGTTCTGCTTCCTGCTGGAGGGGGATCCATTGATGTTTAAGCATTACATCTGCTGGACATTTGGCTAATTTGTTTTGTGTATTTTATCTTCTCGTGTCCAGCATAATCATTAGCAATTCTCAAAGTGTTTTTCTCTTACCACTGTTCGTTAACATGCTCGATGCAGTGTCTGAAAGCTATAGAGACAAAGGATCAGTCTACAGCACTTTCAATACCAACAATATTTTGATGCACTCAGACTTTTGGACTGTAAAAAGAGACCTTTTAGTCATCTTTACGCTTTCCATTTCAAACCTTCATATTTATTTAATCTGTGTGTCTGCCTTTAACGACCCCAAAAAAAACAAACATCAATTATTCAGACAGTTGAGACAGAAGTTATTTTTGCTCATTTCAAGGTATTTAAATCTTTTAATACACATTTTTTGTGCGAATCACTGTTTAGAGATTAAAATGGCCTTTAAATAATATTGTGGCCATTATATGCAGAATGTTGCTGTTATCGTGTTATGATTGTGCACAGTTGGTTTGATTGCGATTTTAAATACATCAATAAAAGTAACAATATTTTTCACAGATGCATCTGTTTCCATTCTGTTGCATACAACCTGCTGTTCCAAGTCCTTTTCCCTGAACTCCATTATAGTCCATTTCTTATCATGGGTCCTGTTTATGTATGAGTTCTTGGCATGGATTCATCAATGAGCTGAGAACATTCCTTGGAGATTCTTGTCCATGTTAACATGATGGCATCACTTAATTGCTCCAGATTTGTCAGCTGTAAGTAGCCAATGCATGCAGCCAATTTCCCCATTCTACCAAAAAGATCCTCTAATGGATTCAGAAATGGTGACTGAGGAGGTCATGCTAGAAGCGCTCCTTAGAAGAGAGCGAATTGGGGCCATAAATTGATGCATATACACAGACAGCACATGCTTGATTGGTAGCACAATATGTCGTTAAACTACCAGCAGCAGCAGCTTATCCCTTTTTTCTCGATTTTATTTTCTTGCTATTAAAAGAAACTATCACAGCACAATCTATTCTAAATTGTGTTTCAGAACAGGTAGTAATTTTGACTCAATCTAGCCAACCTGATAAAATAGTGGCCTTTAAGATGGCCAATGCATTTCATCTAAGCAGAAATGGAATGGTAATGGAAAATTTTTTTTAAAAAGCCATGAAAGGTTTAGCAGATTTTATATCAAGTTTTACTTAGTGTTTTATTGATCTGATGCTCTGGATTAGATCAGCACTAGCACAGACCGATACTCAAGCAAACTGGATATCGGCCAGATATGAATACATATATGATAGGACATAAAATGTATAACTTATACATGTAAAAAATCATATTTCAGGCAAACATCATTATTTAAGGAAATTGACTAATTAACAGTTAACTAAATTAACATTATTTAAGGAAATGTCCAGGTCTGTGAAGGACATTTTTAATTGAATGTTATTACAGTACATTCACAAGTGAGAAATTATTTCATACTTCTGTATTATTATCAATATTAAGAAGGCTAAAAAGCTATATAGTTAAACTAGGTAACTATAGTTCAACCCCAGACAGGGTACCAATCCATCAAAGGGCACAAACAATCACACATTCACATACTAAGGGAACTTTTGGAAACAGAAATACATCTAACACACACACATATTTGGAATGTGAGAGGAAACCAGAGCACCCAGAGAAATGACATGGGGAGAACATGCAAACTCCACAAGGCGGAACCCACTGGGATCGAAACAGGATCTTGAAATTGTGAGGCAGCAGCGCTAACCACTTTACCACCATGCCGCCCTATAGTTAAAGTAACTACAATAATATGGACAAACAAAAGAATCGAAAGTGGCTCATTTTAAAAATCCCCAGTTTAAGGAATGAGGTTCTTCTTTCGTGTTCTTTCGTGTTTTGAATTTCCTTATGGTTTCAGTTTTATTTCTCTCCTGCCACAGAATCCACAACATGCATAAACCTCCAAAATGCAAATTCTGGAATTCAGGCTTTATTAAACTAATGTGAATGCTCGCTCCTAACATGAATGCAGGAGAACAGTTTCATGAAAAATGAAGTGACTGAGAAATGGCACCGCAGATAAAGATACGACCCTGTCGCTAACTTAGCAATTCAACAGCGCCAAACAGGAACTATTTCCATCCTCGTAACCCAAGACGTCATCAGACCCACTTTTTCTGTGGCTCATGCTCTAGTAAAATGTTGCTTTGCCTCACTCAAATCACAGCAATAAAAAATACATTTGGTCCTGCAAGCATAAGCTTCTTGACTACAGGTGAAATTCACCACAGGCACTCATCATTCCAAAAGCTCATTTCAAGTTTTATTTGTATTTTTGCTTTTTGACATGGAGTAACAGACATCAGAAAATATTTTCACGATACCGCACACATGGTAATGATAGCTTATAGGTTCTGTAAGCCCTTAGAACCCTATATACTATCAAAAGTACATATTAATTAAAATCAGTGGTAGAATAATGTTAAAATGAATTTTAATAAAAGTAATAATGTAAAAATAAATGTAATTAACAAATATTTTGGTGTTCATTTCTTCTTCATTGCTCACCCATGGCAGAGTAAACCCACTTTGTGTTAAATTACTTAATCTATTTAGTGTTTAAAAGGCTTATTGTTTATACACAGTTGTGCCCTATAACTGATTGGCAAGCAGTGTTTACAGCTGTTTATCCCCAGTATAACATGGAATCTTTAAGAACTTAATATGAGCGGCAGCGTTGCTGTGGCTTTTGCCTAAATTAGTTCGGAATAAAGCGGGGTATTAGATTGGGTGCACAATGTATTGTTTAAAAAAAAAGAAAAAAGAAATGTAAATTCATTACATCATTAGCAGAAAATGTGTAGAGGTAGGAACTACATGCTTTGCTCATAATGAGCCGTCTGCTTGCAAAAGTGTTTTTTTAATTGTGGTTTTGCACCATTGTGATTTTCGTTGTCTAAGGAAGCAGTTTGATCGCGAATGGTTTATGTGAAAAGCACAACAGCACGAGCCAGAAGGTACCAGAACCTACACCAGGAGGGCACCGAAAGGGGGCCAACAACTGGACACAGATGGAACCTTAACTCTAATCGAGACTGTCCATACCAACAGAGTAGAATTTATGAACTGCTAAGTCCTGTCAAAACCAAAACCAAAGCACATTCTGATCAACAGAACCTCATTTGGATTAGAACCAGAGCGACTTATTAGCTCCCATTGATGAGCCTTCCTGGTTCCTATCTGGCAAGGTGAAGTTTGTCTTAATGGGGTGCCCCTTTGCTGTTGTGCTGCATCTCCAGCCTGCCTGTTGACCAGAAGGCATACAGACACTTTGTTGGCAGTTGGTTTTGTGTGGTGAGCAGACTCAATGTCCCTAGAGAGTGCCAGGCATTCACTCACTGAAAGGTAAGCCCTGTTTTATCTGTCCAGGACCTGTTCTGGTTCTGTCCTGGTTCTGTTTGTTTGTTGGCCCCGGTTCGACCCGGACCTCGGGCTCTGCCTGTGTGAAGTTTGCATGTCCGTGCCTGCATCGGTTTACTTTCGTTTCCACCCACATTCCAAAGACATGCATTTAGGTTAATTGATGTTTCTAAAATGCCCTTAGCGTTTGATTGTCACCCTGTCTAAGGTTGTTCCTGCCTTAAACCATGTACCCCTGACTTGGCACCAGATTTCCAGTGACCCTAACCAGGAGTAAATGAATGTCTGTCTGTGTGGGATTCCCCCTTCCTTCCTTGGAGCTCCTTAATTTGTGGAGGTTGGGTCAGCAGATAACACCTGGCCAGGAGTGCTCCAACGTGGAAACTACAGCAAATCTTTCACCTCTGGCTAATACAGCTGCAGACTTATACATACTCCAATAATTCTTTAAAACACATTTTAAAGGATAGTGAAAGCTCTAGTTACTAATTTAATCTAAACCCAAAAACAAAATGAATATCTTAATTTCTTAAGATATAGACGATATAGAATTACACTGCTCACAAAAATGAGGGGATATTTCATTATGGAATATTTCGTTTTGAAGTATCCCCAAATGTTTGTGAGCAGTGTAGTTAAAAAAAAAATCAACAGCTCTCATCCAATGCCTCACACAGCAGCTGAAGAGATCTAAGCAGTTTTACGCCATCCAGTATCAAGTGAAATTGGGAAACTTCTTTTCTGCTGAGCCTCCGATACTTTAGGACAGGCATTAAACTGAGGAGTTTGATCATCGCTCTGCATGGACAGGTTTTGACATCAAAAAGCTCAAATATCAATTGTATCGATTTTAGATCTGCAAAAGAGCTTTAGAAGGGCAGAAGTTATGTGAGAGAAAATTTGACAGTCCTTCCCACTTTCTCAGATAAATGCTGCTGCTGAGTCATCTTGTCAGTTTGCAGGCAAACGTTTAGAAGTCTTTGGTTAAAGACCAAAGTCTTTGCTGTTGATTTCTTCGAAGGTATCACAACTGTGACCCTCACATGACGTAGCGACAATTTAGACACTTATTTAGACGCCTAATTTACAGTAGTGGGCGACCTCTATCCAGTGCTGGCAACCAATTAGGGTACATGTTCACCTGCACCATGTGAATTCTGGAGTAGGCTTGACCAAGCCACAATTCTGACCAGGTGAAACACAGTTTTTTTTTTTTTTTATATAAAGAGTTAAATCCTAAATAAACCAATTATAGACATTCAGCTGGTAGGTCAGCAATTCACCTCCTGATCGTGGCTCGATTCACCAATGCTGAATTCTGACTGGGCCAAACATCGCACTGACACAGCTGGCCGTATCTGAGATAGCAACAGTGACCCCCAGAGGCGTTTCTGAACTACTTGTTGTACTGACTTTAGACACAGCTTTTAAAATGGCACAGCTGTACCCCTCTGATTTGCAATCAGTCAAAAAGGCATAGCTGTTCATAAATAATAAGCATGTTAAAGACTAAATACAGTATATGAAGTGATTTAGCACTAAAGTGAGTGCTATTTCGTTATGAATGAAACTTTAAGATCAATTTGACCATCACTTTGTTTATTCTAACTGATTTTGTTTGTTTAATGAACGCCTTTGTTTAGGCGTCATGTCTCTAATATGTATGTTTTAAATATCTGTGAATGTTCATGTTCAATGTCAGCCCAGCCAGAAGGCGTCCTCCGTATTCAGCACTGAGATGGTTTAGTCCTCCGGTGAGGTGGAACACATGAGTGTGGCGTACATGACACAACGTTACAGGAACACAGCACTATAACAGGAGGGCCCTGACATGGAGTGAACAGAACCATAACTCCAGGGTGGTAAAACAGGGTGGTCGTGCCCTGAGGTAAGAGAAGACCTCATACCCTGTGGGAATCACTGCACAATCCAAAGAACAGACAAACCTCACATCATCAGAAGCAGGATTTATCACTGATTAGTTCCCTCTCTAATATACCGAGTCAGGGGAGGCGAGTTCTGTCTGGCGATTTTGAGAGGGAATCAGCACCGGTGCCAACCCCGCAATGAACTGGGTAAATGCTCATCTGTGCCCTGTGATTTCCAGAATGGACTCTCAACTTCGAGTGGTTCAAATGACTACATAAAATATGGAAGCTTATATCCTATAACTTATATAATTTATGTGTCCACATTCGCAGCTGTATTGAAGAGTTTACTTTATTACCCCAGCGTTAGAGGTAGCATTAATATTGCAGTGCTGAGAAAGACACAAGGACACCAGGAAATATGGCCATTGTGAATCTCGAGAACTTGCCTGTAAATACGGTGATTAGCTCTTACGAGGGCTGTAAGCTGTGCAACGACTTAAACTGAGAGGGTGGAGGAGGGAGCTACCCCTCTGTAATTAGTGTTCTCCTCTATGGTAGGAAGTGCTAATAACCCCTTCAACATGTGACAACTAAACCATGCATTACAGAGAACTGAAAGCACATTTCATTATAAACAGTTCACTAAATTCTCATAAAAGAATGAAATTAAACCTAGCGTACTGGACTTATAATGTATGCCAGGAGCCACCTAGGGCACCACGTCCACAACGAAGCTGACCAGACAGGCTGCCAATGGCATAATAAGGCTACATTTACACAGCAGGCAAAATCTGATTTTCTCACCTTTTTACAACAATCATAGAAAATCAACACTAACAGGCACTGCTTTAATGGTCATGTTAAAAGGGTCACGTTATTCGGCCATGGCCGTTTCTTTAAACGTCACGTTTAACCTTTTGATCTTACTTTGATGTTGCAGCCGCATCCTCCTATGGCTATGCCTTCAGATATGGCCTAAAACTTGGAGCGGTTGAGATACGCACCCCTCTATGCAAAGTTGGTTTGCACACAGATTTTTTTTTCGATATCCTGCCATTGAAATCCTCCCTCACTGCTGACATTTTCCCTTCTCTTCAGCAACAGTTGTTGAGTTAGAATAAAAAGTCACGTGAATTCTGATCTGGCTGCTCTGATAAAGTTTTAGATCAAAGTGTCAGCGTGCTTTCTGTTCGCACAGCCTCAAAGATAACGCATCTATGTGACATATGACGAAAACTGTCACGTGCTGCCAAAACCAATGTTGAGGTTTCTTTATCGGTAGCGGTTCTTCAGACGATCACAATATGTGGCTTGTCCACCACAGTCCCGGTTTCTCCGAATTTGCCTATAAGGGCTGAAACAGTGCTGTGTGAAATTGGCGCTCTTTCTGGGTGCGAGTCGTTGAAGTCTGGTGCTGAGATACGACAGCTACGTTCCCGAGACATCAAAATCATCAGTTTGATCTTCAGTTACCTGTGATAAACAAAAAAAAAATTGAACTCTGTTTTGAACCACATTGATGCTGCAAATCCAATCTAAAATCTATTTCGGAGACAATTCTGGTCTTCACGGGGGCTCGGTGGGTAGCACCGCTGCCTCACGGCAAGAAGGTCCTGGGTTCAGTCCCAGGGTAGAGTGGTCTGGGTCCTTTATGTGTGGAGTCTGCATGTCCTCCCCGTGTCTGCATGGGTTTACTCTGGGTACTCCAGTTTCCTCCCACAGTCCAAAGAGGAAGGAGTGCGTGCCCTAAGATGGATTGGCGTCCCATCTAGGGTTGATCCTGCCCTTGCGCCCAGAGTTGCCGGGTGGGCACCGGCTGGGCCACGACCTTGTGTGGATTAAGCCGAAGATAATAAATGAATCAATTCTGGTCTTCTTTGATACATGACCACCTTCCTGTTGGAAAAAACCTGCCTTGCCTTGATCCAGTATGATGACTTTTAAGATGTGGACCATGTTCTGGACCTAAAAGATAGTCCCCGTCACCCATTATTTGCTGTGAGCATGCTGCTTACAGTTTCACTTTTGTGTCTGAAGTGTCTACTGCCGCTACAGTACATTACGACGTTATATTTAAATGCTATGCTATTGGCTATGCCAATCAAAATCAGTAATTATGGTGATATTAAATAAACACTAAGGATCAAGTCAGATGTTAATCCCACCCGTGACACATGTAGGCTTGTTTAGTGTTTCACTATGACAGGAGACCGTGAGAAACAATTAGGATTCTTGTTCAGACTGTTTAAAGGGTTAAAACGGCATGCTCAGTTGCAAATAGGCTGAGAGCAAGTTGCTCTGATTTGTAATAAATGGAGTTGGCTGGATGTGAAAGTGACGGGAGAAATATGAGGCTATTCTTCTTGACAGCTGGAAATTGAGCCTGGAAGTGTTTTGCAGTTAAATAATACACGTTAATGAGATTTAGCAAAGCAGCTTAGGGCGGACTGGAGTCGTTTTCTATTTTCATCATGCCACAGCCAGTGTCTGTGTGTGTGTGTGTGTGTCTGTATGTGTGTGTTTCCATGTATCTGAATGGTAGCTTAAGCAGCATATATTAATTCCAGCTTTTCCATCACCACTTCTGCAAAGCCTGAAAGTTTGGAGAGAAATTAAATTTACACAGTTTCCTTTTACCCTTCAGAATGAGGATCAACAAAGATGGGCCGGCTATGCAGTCCGGTTCTAAACCAAATATGAAAAATGTTGATAAGAGCAATATTGGGTGTTAAATATTGTGATACCTTATATAACCAATTATCGCGCCAGACCCAATATCAACACGCAGTGCATTTGTAACTTGGCAAGACAAGCTAAGATAGAAAATTGCTTTGGGTTCTACACACACATTCCGAGTCTCCTGACTATTATCTGTCCGTCGGTGTAAACTGTCCCGATCGATAGAAATGAAGTTGGAGGAATTGATAACCTCATAAAAGCTGTAATTACCCTCCATCTTCAGCCACAAGCAATAAAGTTGCTTTATAGATTTTTCAACAATGTAATGTGTGTGTGGAGATGCATCAGGAATTACATCTTACAGCGTCTGAACATTTAATATCACAGTCCTGCTGTCGCTGGATAACGTTAAGAAGAACGACGACTGAGATGATGTACGCTATGAGGCGAGAGAGGTTACACTAAATAAGCTGAAGGCGCACACACTACAGTCAGCCACAGACTTGCCTTTATTTAACGTATTTTATTTACGATATTTGACAGCGTTTTACTATCTAGAATTCCGGTTGCGTTTACTGTGTTAGAAAATTGTTCAACTACAAATTGCAGTGACCACTAAAAACAAAATAAGGAATAAGCAGAATTCATTCATTCTTCCATCATCGAACATCCAACCGGCAACTATGGGCTCAGGAACAGCCCTAGATGGGACGGCAATCCATCGTAAGGCGCACACAGCCTTGGCACAACACCAAGGGCCACAAAACTTGGAGACACCAATTATCCCAAAATGCATGTATTTGGACTGTGGGAGTAAACTCATGCAGACACGAGGAGGACATGCTGGCTTCATATAGAAAGGATCCAGGCCGCTCCACCCTGGGACTGAACCCGGGACCTTCTTGCTGTGAGGCGGCGGTGCCACCCACCGAACCCCCGTACCGCTCGAATAAGCAGAATGTATATTGAGAAATATAGAATGCCTAAGACTTACATCTACAGTACTCATGATGTAAAGATGTAAAGTAGAGAGAGTAGCTGCACAGTTTGTGTTAATCAGCCTCTAATCCTTCATCGGCGCTCACAGGACGCTGCCTGCAAGATGGTTACATACATTTGGGGGGTGGAACTATTCTTAGTCCGACAGTGATGTGTAAATGAGTGTGAAAAAACCCCAGCGGATACATTCATACCAGCACAACACACACTAACACACCATGTCGGTGTCAGTGCCAGGTCCAGTGGGGGTCCTGACCATCAGAGATCACAGTAAGTAAAGGTGACTAAAATATGTAGAGAAACTGATGGACTACAGCCTGTAATCATAGAACTACAAAAGGGAATCAGTATGGCATTTGGAAAAAATGGATGATAAGTGTAGAAACAACAAGGTGTACCTAATAAAGTGACACCGACTGGTCACCATAACACATTTTTTTTCTGGGTGCATTAAATAAGTGTTAACGGTTGTTCAATCTTCCATGCATTCCACCTACATCTGAATTTTTAAAAGGCGTCGTAACTGGCAAGGTAATGTGGGTTAAGTAGATCTATAGTACCCAACCTGGGATTCTGGGTCCCCTCGGGGCGCCAAACATCACTTGGGGAGCGTGATACTTTCTGCTCTGAGGTGCAATTTGCACATGTAAACTACAATTTAAATACAAATTAAATACGTGCTCAAAATGTATGTATACGGATACATAGTGTAATAAATACATATAACACATTACTTAAAAATATACTCAATAAGCTTCAATGTTTAAATGTTTAAACTTAAATGTTTTCCTGGAAGAGCCAGAATAAAAAACTATAAATTAAAACCAAGACCAAAATGAAAAAAAGTTGTATTTTTTGTTGGTTTTCTTAGACAAAAAAGACTAGATATAATTCACTATATTCTTTTGGTCTGAATGTCTGTGTGTGTGTGCGTGTGTGTGTGTGTGTGTGTGTGTGTGTGTGTGTGTGTGTGTGTGTGTGTGTGTGTGTGT
>JAUZST010093213.1:0-19237 GCA_034779995.1 Parotocinclus haroldoi
ACACACACACACACACACACACACACACACACACACACACACACACACACACACACACACACACGCACACACAAAAGAAAAGCACTGGTGTGAGTAGAGGCCGCCACATGAGCTACAATTCCCAGCATTCCAAAGCGAGAGTCCAAGCCACGCTGACGTCTGTGTGTCTGCTGTTTACCACCACAAACTTCCTCTGTCTTTACCCAGGGAGCGAGCAAGAGAGGGGGGTCTCTCTATAAGTAGCATGCTGATTCAGCCTGAGAAAGCCCCTGTGTCTTGTCCCTAATTCTCTATCCCCATGTTTCTTCCACCACACAAATAGCTTGTGTGCATTCAGATGTTATTGAAATGAAAGAGAGATTGAATAACTACACCAAACTCATGCCACATAAGAGACCAAGACCGACAAAACAGAACTGAGAAAGAATAATAAAGGGGCAGTCAATAACTGAAAAGTAGATTCTTAAAATTACAATGAACACGTGACAGACTTTGCTGAATAGTATGATATCCTAAAAGGTCATAAGTTATTCTGGACTGAATAAATGTGCATGGTATGCACACGAAAAGAATCCAATTGTTACATAATTGTTAGCATCTAGCTAGCCAACATCCAATCAACCAGCTTTTGTTACTTTTACGCAGTCTTTTATGAATGGGTCCGTCCATTACTGTCCCTATCAAAAAGGATTAAAAAAAAAAAAAAAACATGACGACAGTAATAAAAATACTCGTGCCTTGTCAATTACAATGTCTTGCAGTATCAGTTTTAGAGACAGCTCACTGGTTGAAATATAAATGGGATGGAGTATAAACTTCAGGCTTCTATTCTTGGAAGCCTTGTCTAATAATAAAAAATTGTTCATCAAACAAAACTGTTTTGGACCTACCAACTTACCTGAAAGCTCTGGTTAACCCACCAGCTTAAACCACTAGAAAGCATTTGCTAGTCAACTAGCAAGTTTTCTCCTGGCTGTTATATTTGGTTAAAATTGTTATTGTTGTCCTTTTTATCATTAGCATTACACAATCATTATGTATATATAGAGTACAGAGACTGCTCTACTGATAATAAGTAGTGTCTAGATGGGATTAGTGCATTGTTTAAATAAAGCACTTTGGATTGACTCGCACTGGTGTATAAGGAGGAGTGTGTCTCATGGCCCATCTGAAATAATGTGAGACATTTCTGGTTAATTATAAATTAAATTGAAATATGCTCAGGTTAAATTTATATACTGCTTCACAAAAATTAGGGAATACTTCATTATGGGTATATATAATTTTAAATTGTCCCCTAATTTTGTGTGCAGTATAAATATTCTGTGTAAGCTGTTTAACATATTAAATTATACTTTTGCCATTCCTTGTGTGCCATATCCTTTGTTCTATTTAACATAAAACTGTACTATGTCGTCCAAGGCTTAGTCGTGTAAGCACTGCACACCCCCCACCTCCAAACAAAAAAAAAACTGATATGAAACCTACATCACGGTGCTAATCTTTGCTGTTTTTAAGCAGAGACAACAAATATATTGCTGCTTAGATTATACTTATAAACCTGTACAGTGACCAACGAGTTACAAACTCTGATATGTATACAGTATTTTAATGGCTAACACATTAGCTAATATATACAGTGCGTTGAGCTTCACTTTAGAGCTTGGCCTAGACAAGAATAACTAATTTAGCTCTCAAAATTAATTTGAATTGGACTCATATTAGGAATGTAGGCAATTTATGGACGCTATCATGTTATACTGTAAATGCAGAAGTGCATACAGCATCTACTTTTGTTCGTTTGATCGTTAATGCTACCTGACTAGTTTAGCCAAAGATTCTGTATCTATTCCAATTACACTTGCTTAGCCTAATAATTTGCACATCAGACTAATTTGATCAAGATGGTGAGTCTATTTTTGGAGATAGGTATTACTCCAGAAACAAAACCAATGTGGAACGTGGATCATGTGGAACATGTATGCTCTTGCTATTTCACCAGCACTTAAAACAACATGTGCTGTCTTGGTTGTTTTTAGCAGGACAAAAACATCTGTAGAAGTATATTTCAGTTGCTCATGTTATACATGTAACACAGCTCGATTAAGTTCTTCTCAATTTGGCCGGGGTGACCGATTTAGTCAGTAGACCTACCTTCTCATTCTGTTGTACCTGTTCAGAGGGAATAACAGATATAAGAGTAATATATAAGAATAAGAGATGCTTCTTGGGCTGATAACTATATTTTTATATTATATATGACATATTTTTAGAAGACTTTCTAGCCACTCCATTTATCCACTAACTGGAAGTTAATTTGTCACTGTCTGTATGTATTATAACGACGAAAGACAGCTGTAGGTAGGTCTATGAAAAGATGGCTGTAGATGAGATATGTGTTAGGAAATGGCATGTAGACAGACAAGGGCAGTGCTGCAGTAATAATTGGGAGGATCTAAAAACTGGAAGAATTCCCATGAAGCAGTCATGTTTCTGGCTGATTACCACAGTCTAACTAAATGACATTTCTAAAAGTGGCTTGCCAGGGCTAATCTTTACTGTCGCCCAAGAATAAGCACACAATTGCACAACTGTAAACGCTAAAACCAAGTCTATATCAGTAGTGTCTTAGGGGTGTAAATATGTAGCCTAAAATGGTGCATCCACAGCTTGTGGCTTGTGTTGAATTGCAGTTGGTAAGCTAACGTGGGTGCATGGAGATGATCAAATTTGGCACCTGTGGTCTTTACACATGTTGGTAGAAGCATAGCATAGACAGGTAGGAGACAGTGGAACAAATTGTATAAATAGAACAAATATGGTGGCAAGTATTAAAATAAGAGGTGAAAGAATAACGGACTATACTCCAAATAGTAGTATATGCTAGTAGATACTTGGTTGAGTTTGAACATTGCTTAGCAATAGTCTGTAGCACGCAGACGCATTTCTCCATTTGATATTTTAATCAAAATGATCAACAGCTGGCCTGTTTAGTGATGACGAGATTCACAAGATTTACAGTACACGTCAATCCGCTGTGTTTGTCTTTCAAATTAGTAATGATGTTGCTTTTAATGTCAATTTAAAAGATAGCAAGCAAATTAAAAACCATCATTTGGATTCTACAGTTAACATTAGACTTCGTCAGTTATATAGGTAGCCTGGTTTCTTTCAATGTGTCTTCCTTTATGTGTTTTGGATCTTTTTCTCGACACTGTTGCCAGGCTGTTCATTTACGGTCTAGACTCTGCTTTTTGTAAAGCATTGAGACTATGTCTATTGTTAAAAATGCCATGGACATAAACTGAACTTGAACTTAAGGTTAGTAATACATATAATTATCCACCTACAGTAATAGTTACCAATTGAAATAATGTTTCACAGCATTACTGATTCAAATCTGTAGGTTGGTTACTTTTTTTTAACTGCCAAGGCCAGACGGCATCACAAAACTTCATGCTTGAAAATAACTATCTTCAGCTCTGGATGTATAGTTAGGAACAGTTACTGGTTTTAAAACACAACTGCAAAACAAAACATCACACAGAACAGCATATCATCAGGTTGTGCCTTAACATAAGGAAACCTCTAGAGCCTCTTGATACATAAGCAAGGCCCAATGGACCTCCTCCTTGTGATTGCCAAAGGAGAGATCTGACTGCATGTTGGCAGCATTAGACTACACTTGAATCTGTTTCCTAATGTTGAGTTTAAAATAAAAACTGTGAGATCAGTCATGTTTCATTAACAAAGTGTGCACACAGCTTTTAGCAGAAAGACTGACTCCCAGTAATGTTCCTGCATAATTATTTTTCATGTTATCACTTTTTCATCTGAACGTCAACAAGCTCATAAAGTGATATTATAATCAGACCACTCGGCTTTCTTTTTTCTGAGAGCCAAGTCCA
Organism: Parotocinclus haroldoi; assembly: GCA_034779995.1. Taxonomy (NCBI): domain Eukaryota; kingdom Metazoa; phylum Chordata; class Actinopteri; order Siluriformes; family Loricariidae; genus Parotocinclus; species Parotocinclus haroldoi. Next base: position 3,909 of record JAUZST010093213.1, read on the forward strand.
GCAAAAACCATTTCAATTAGGCTATTTCAATGCAGCATTACAGCATTTCTGTGGCCAACCATTCTGTATAATAGCAGTTTGATGGAAGGCTCCTTACAGCAATGTGTGTGGTAGAGCATCATATCCAAACCAGTCAAGGAACACACTACAGCAAGGAAATGGGGGAAATAAAGGCATGGGTGTCTGCCAGCTTTCTGTGTGTTTTCATGTGGAGCATTTTTATTATTTGGATAGGAGCAAAAGGGAAGCGTGAGCGAAATAAAGCTCTACTGTTGCTTACCACCCTTAAGGGAAAAATCAGTTGTAACTCAGTGATGAGTGGTGACTTCTGGCAAGAGAGAGGGAGAGAGAGAGGGAGAGAGAGAGGGAGAGAGAGAGAGAGAGAGAGAGAGAGAGAGAGAGAGAGAGAGAGAGAGAGAGAGAGAGAGAGAGAGAGAGAGAGAGATAGAGTCTACCATGGTTACAGCTACATTTCTTTCACAATGTCACATTTTGTCAAACATCTTTCATGCCCTTGTGTACATCTCTTTTTCTCTGTGTGTAACGTCTGATTGGACATTACATTTATTTTTGAGAAAAAAAGGCAGAATAAAGAAGGGATAAAATAAGAAACAGATCGAGAGAAGCAATTGAGTGAACCAGAAAAGGTAAAATATTGCCATATTTATGTATAAATTTGAAAGGTGCTGTCAAACGGAAAACCAGAAGATGGACTTTCTTATAGATCAATTGAAGCTATGATAAGAGGAGATGGTTCTGAATTCCAAGATTGATTTTTGATAATTAAGTCATGAGACAGTAATGCTTAAAAGTTTGTAAACCTTTAGAATTTCATCATAGCAGTCCTAAATGTAGATAAAGAGAATCAAATTGAAGAAAAAATACTATGCTTTGTCATTTGCTTAATACTGAAAATTATTTGTCATTACCTATCATTGACTGTCAAAAGTATGTGAACCTTTGTTTTCATTGGCCAGACAAAACAGCATTAACGTTAGGATTATGCTGGTTTTCCTCACATGATCTGTTCACCTCAGGTCCTACCACAACATTTCTATTCGGATTCTATTGGCCATACCAAAACACTAAACTTATTCTTCTTTGACTTGTGCGCTTAGGAGCATTGTCCTTATCATCTTCCTTTAGAATTTGCTCCGAAGTCCATCAATGATGGCAAACTTTCCTGGTTCACAGACTTTTTCCATTCACAGATATGCAACATATCTTCTACAAATAATTGTCTCCTTTGTTTAATTATGTTCTGTATTTACAGTGTAATAAAGCGTATACTATTTTACGTTATTTGCAGAAATTTAGAACATTCTAAAGGACCTCAGTAAATACGGTAAAGGAAAAGTTAGCCCAGGAGGGTTACATGGAACTAAAGATGAAAATTCTAAAACTTATAAAGGAAAACACTTTTATTAGTAATTATTACCATTATTAGTAATATTTGAAGAGAATTAGAATAATGATAAACAAGTTGAAAATGCAGACAGAATGAACTGCAAGCCAAAGAATGAAACAATGTACTGAGCTCAACAGAGAAAAACTTGGATGATTAAACAAGCTTGGACGGAAAACTATTAGAAGATGAAGCGGCTGCAGGGATATGTGGGCCACGTACAGGCAACAACATTTGAAAATATCCATAAACCCAGCAGAGAGGCCTGAAAGTGTTCTCTAACACAAAAAAGTAGAGAGCATAGTATATAAAAGAGAGAAGACTACAGTGAAATGGAAGCTCATAGAGCAAATGGACAGAGCATGAAATACAACAAGGTAGGATGTAAATAATAAGTCAAATGATAGAGTAATGGAAAACAACTAAATAAAGATTTTTAAAAATCCAAAAATCCATTCCTCCATTATCTTCCACACGACAACTCTGGGCACAAGGGCAGTAACAACCCTAGACGGGGCGCCAATCCATCATAGGGCACACACTAAGAGCCAGTTCAGAGACACCAATTAACCTAACACATGTCTTTGGACTGTGGGAGGAAACTGCACACACATACGGAGGACATGCAGTCTCCACACAGGAAGGACCCAGACCGCTCCACCCTGGGATTGAACCCGGGACCTTCTTGCTGTGAGGCGGTGCTACCCACCGAGCCACCGTGCTACCCAAAAATGAATCAGCAATTCACAACCCATTCAAAATTATAAAGCAATAGACCAGGAAAGAGCAAAAAGGGAGATGAGATCAAATGAGATTGTATACGTTCCACTCAAATTACATGAGAGAAAATTGTTAGAAAGTTCAAAGCTCAGACACAGTCCATCTTGACTAGTTCTGACCCCTGACCCGGTCAGAAAGCACCCCGGGAACTCAAATCTGGGTTCCTGTGGTGGAGGGTTAGCGTTCTAGACATTTGCTCCTCCCAGTCTCCATATTTGAAAACACATTCTTATTCACGCGAATGAGCAGATGTGAAATGTTTGGCAAAAATGTAACCTCGTCATTTTTAATAATACAACACCAAGAAAAAGTATTCATTTAATTCATTTAATTATAGCAATGTCCTAATATCCTGTTTTTTACCAGCAGAAGCAGCAAGGTAAAATGTGTCCCATTTCCCAAATGTCTCATTGAACCTAAACTCAAAGTGTTACAGGCAATTTTCTTGATAAAGAACAAAGATAAATCAATAAATAGCAGCAGAACTAAAATAGTTTAGACCAGATGTTTTGGCAAATGTTCTGGTTCATGAGGTTAATCAATCTACCTTCCAATAAATAAACAAACAACAGGCCCTTGGAGGTGACCCAGGAAAAAATGCACTGTGAAATTTCATAGTAAAACTGTAATGTACTTGACAGTTTTAATGTAAACTTTCACAGTTTGACCATAAAGTTCACAGTTCTTCTATGAATGTTTGATGGTAATTTGACCACGTCATGGTTAAACTTTTATAGCACAAATGTAAACTTGGTTACCTATGAACTGACCATAAATTACTTCAGAGTTCTACTATGGACTATTGTCACTTCATGGCTCTACTGTCCATTTTTTCCTGGTGACCATGAGATTTGTTGTTTTAGCAATGGAAGAAGACTCAAAATCTTTTTTGCATTTGCCACTACATTATAAAGAACACAGAATGAAACAGAAAAATCATAATGCTATATAACTTTATTGAGCTTTCTTTATCACAGAAACAAATGTGCTAATGGTTAATTACACAACACTGCAAAATAACCCAGGAAAAAATGTAAGATGGATTTTTGACAGTAGAACCATGAAGTGTCCAAATTTCCATCAAAATCCATAGCAGAACCGTGAAATAATGTATGGTCAGTTCTCAACCGAGTTTACAATTGTACAATGAAATTTGACAGTAGAACCATGACGGGGACAAATTTCTATCAAAAATCCATAGTAGAACTGTGAACTTTGTCTGTCAAGCATTTTACAGTTTTACTATGAAATCTCCCAATATTTTTTTTCCTTAGAACTGTCTTGGTGTTTTTTTGTGTTTTCTACTTTACATAATATGTGAAAAAGTGAAATGATGAACTTTTTATTACAAGTTGTCTATATCAGTTTGTAGATGGAAAAAAAAACATAAATGGTCCCACATTATTTTCAGAGGACTTTCGTTTAGGCTTTCAATTCTCCTGTGATATGAGAGAAACCCTTTCTACTACTTTATTCATCACAAGACGCCAGTAAGGCCTAATGCGGGTTATGTGGAAAACATCGCCTCCTGTTGGCTTCCATGCGCACAACATCCAAAGCATCTCAGTAACTTTCTCAGGAATTTGTCATGTTACCAGATGTAGCTGCCACAGATTCAGGTAATGTGCAAATATTGGTTTGATTTTATTCTTTCATCACGTGTAGGTAACTAAACTGAATAGGGATTACAAATCTTAAACATAAACTTTTTTTTTTACTGATTTTTGGGGGGTTATTTTATCTAACTGGTCAATAGTAACCATGACACAAGTGAGCATAGTCCCATATAGGTCAATCCAAGTACTGTGGACTCTTGGAAATCTTACCAGAGGACTTTTTCAAAGGTCCAAGCAAAAATAGATTAATTAGAAGGCATGTCAATTTTTGCAACCCAGCTGTCTGACTTGGTTGAATGTCTAACATCACTCAGAATATTCATATTCCCTTTAATTTGGTTACTCCGTGAACAGAAAACCTGTTGAAAATCAAAAATGAGTGTCAAAGTGTTAATGCTTTTTGCCACATTTGTCTCTCCAATATAATTCATTCTTTCTAAAATAAGATCAGAAGAACTATTGACTACTAGTTTGATGATGCATTGCCACTATAAAACCTTGGCAAAAGCATTGGAGACTGAAATTACTTTATTCGGTATTGCTCCATGTTATACACGAGGAATATGAGACTATATAGGAGTATGAGAAACTTTGGCAAGATTTACTGAGCTCAGTAATTGTAGCTTTGGGTTTCTTTCAAATATCAAGACTCCTAACAGATACATTATGTATTGTACATGATAATTTCCCATACCCTACACGTGCTGTAGATTGCTATTAGGAGCCCTGGTTTACATTGGGGTTTGACCTTTATATGGCTAATTTAATGTTTTTATTATATAATAACTGCACAATGTGGATAAAAATGTTATAATGCGTAATATTGACTAGACTTGTTAATATTAGTCATACACGAGGAAAACCTTCACTGGCAGCATTAATTGCTATTTTGGATCAAAGTGTGAGCAAGCTTTAATGTCCAACTGGCGGAAGGATGAGCCTTGAGGGAGGAAATGAAGTCCTTATGTGACAGAGCTGCTTTGTCATCTCACACAATCATTCATTGAGTTTGCAAAGTAATGAATGTGCACTTTGTAGCCTTTAATTCATCAGTGGCTCACTCTTCAAGCTTACTGTCTTAAAATAGATTGTCCTTTTTCAGTGCAAGTCTTGTTATTATTTAATGCATATTAACACTATAGATGCAATGAGGTCATTTTGAGAAGGTGTAAAGCAGGCTGAATACCAAATCTATCCCCCCTCCAGTGGACTATGTGTAGTGTTTTCATTATGACATTAATTGAACTATGTACTGTGTTCACATATAGCCTAGAGAGTCAGTTTGGATTCAACCGGCTTCATTTAAGATCTCCTGTGCTGTTAATGATTCCAGTATTGAAATTCAGATTATGTGGACTACTGATATAATGAAAAATAAGCTCTCTACGTTAATGCAATGTCACGCCTCATTATAAAGTGACTACATGTGAAAATATGACTGAGTGATTAATTACATTCCTGTGACTGTCACTTCATGAGCATGCAGATGAGGGGATTTTATTATTCCAGATAGGTGGAAGTTGCAGGCTCAGGGCCGATCAACCCAAAAAAATACTGTATATGTACATTTAATTAATGACCTTTCTGTTTAAAAGATGACATAGCTCACCATGTTTCTCAAAATAAAACTTTTTTCCGGAAAAGTTCACCAAACTCTAGTCTCCAGTTTACTGCTGATTTATTATCAGTTCTTCCTGTGCCAGGCATGTGACCTTTCCTTCTGCTGGTAAACAGAAGCTGGGAGAAATCTACACTGCCTGGTCAAAAAAGTCACACGCTATAATATTTTGCTGGACCTCTGTTAGCTTTGATTACAATCCAACTTTTAACAGACTTTCAACAAACCTATGCAACAGTATAACATTTACTAACATGCAGACATGCATTACCTTTTGGCCAAGACCTTACATTGAAGAAGGGAGAGTTGAATCACACGTTTCCAGAAATAATTTCAGTGGGGTAAGATTTTTCCAGAGATCAGTACCTATTGAGCTGCCCAACAAGCCTTGGGTTGTATGAAACATTTGTTATTATTTACTGTCTTAATATTATACATTTAAACAACTATATAAATAAATATAATTTGCTATGACCTCTTTTGTGGTATTCGATTACTATCAAATGTTCATTTATTTATATTCAATAGCAATAATTATCCAGGTGAATGGGGCTGTGGGGCACCTACAATTCCACTGAAAATCCCAACTGCAAGAATTGATCTATCAACCTTTTTTTTTTTACTAAAATAAAAGGTTTAACATAATCAATAATTACATAATATCATTAAATATATGCAGAATTTGTCTCAAATTAAGCACTAGTTTTAGTAGAAAACATGTTGACACTTTAAGCCTGCTGTTTGCCTTGTCTGTGATGTTTATGCAGCTTGTCTTCCAACTGCATGATGGCTGATTGCTTTGTGTTTACTTAGATTTACTGAGCTAGTCACACTGCACTATAATTATTTAACCCACCCCTGTCTCTGTCAACCTCTGACAAGTTTTTAATTAAACGTTTTTCTTTCTATTTTATCATTAAGCACAGACTCGTGCTTTTTGACAGCAGCTCTCAGGTTTGACAGGCCAAATAGTGTAATAACAATATTAATTTGGAAAACAGGGTAGCTCATAACAATTTGAGCTATGTAGCTGGCTGGTTGTTGTGAAGACCCAGAAACAGTAGGAATGGGGCTGGGACAGAAGGGTCTTCCATCAAGATGTGACGCACAGCAGCGACGGACAACACTGGAGATAAGAGAGCCACACACACACACACACACAGAGGGAGAAAGAGTGTAACACTAATGAATTGCCCTGCAAGTTACTTGGCTGTCAGAGTGATATTCTTAACACACACAATTACAGAGGCAGAATTTAGCAAACAGGTTTAGTTTGAGAAGACCTGTTTAAACTGAGCTCTTGAAGGTTAATGAGCTTGTTCTTTGGATTAAAAGACAAAGTGTTCTGGGAAATTTGTCAAAGACTTAGCCTCTGAGCCACCTCTGCCTTTAGCTTCAGGTGCTATTATATAGTATAGAATATAAGAAATTATTAAATCATTTTCACACAGAGGTAACAGTCGGAAATGAAACAATGTACGTCCGTCCAAAAGTAACGGTCTGTGTTTGGTCAATTGCAAATCCAATGAAATCACCTTGTGTGAACGTAGGAGGCTGTTGACAATATAAAGTGACGAAAACTACCATGACTCTTTAGTGATAGCTAGAAGTCTGACTTGCATGTTGTGAAGATGAAGACAGGACAGTTTACCACCCCCAACCAAGAACAGATTCAGAGTCGAAGACCAGCCTCGGAAGACACACTGTGATACCAGTGCCTCTCCAAACAAACATTTCCTGTTAAAACAACACAGCCTCCCTCCTCCTCTGTTTTTGATGAGATAAATTGTAGCCCTGGCTCATCCTCATACCGGGGGGTCTTTAGCGATCTCGCTACGAATGAAACAAACTCATGTCTCCATTTTACTGCTGATTTATTATCAGTTCTTCCTGTGCCAGCCGTGTGACCTTTCCTACTACTGGTATACATAAGGTGGGGAAAAAACTGGGTATAACTACACTGCCTTTCCAAAAATGTCGTTCTAATATTTTGTTGGGCCTCTGTTAGCTTTGATTACAATGCACATTTACCATGGCAGACTTTCAACAAACCAATGCAACAGTACAACATTTATTTCCATCCAGAAATGCATTACCTTTTGGCCAAGACCTTACATTGAATAAGAAAGAGTTGACTCATTCTGTAAAGTGTTCTCCAGAAAATTCTAAAGAATTTCAGTGGGGTTAAGTTCAGGACACTGTGGTGGCCAGTTAATGTGTGAAAATGATTCCTTATGTTCCCAGGGCCACTCTTTAACAATGTGAACCCGATCAATCTTGGCATTGTCGTCTTGGACTATGTCTGTGCCAAATCTATTGATTGGATAGCCTGGTCATTTATTAGATTCAGCTTCTCAGTTGACTTCATTGTAAAGCCATGTAATGTTTCTGATCATTAGACCTGATCAATAGAAGCAACCCCAGTTCATAACACTACCTCCAAAGAGCTGTCCAGTGGGCACTATACATGATGAGTATGTCGTTTCATGTACTTCTCACTCTGATGTGAATCCAAACAGCAACATTTTTCGACCAGACAACAAATAAAATCAGTAAATAATATAATTTTTATTAAAATATACAATGTTCTTGGTATGTTTATGATGCCCTTCTTTTAAAGTACCATAGCATGTCATTTAAACCATTCGGCTGGACAGTGAAGTAGTTTTTCCATTGCTTTCTCCACCCCCCCCATCTATCCCGGCTTGGGACCGGCGTGCAGCTGCTTCCAGTTACACGGCTGGGGTGTTTGCATACACAAGTTAACGACAATTTAGAGACAACATTTAACCTAGCACGCATGTCTTTGGACTGTGGGAAGAAACCGGAGTACCCGGAGTAAACCCACACAGACACGGGGAGGACATGCAGACTCCACAGGACTCAAGCCTCTCCACCCTGGGATTGAACCCGGAACCTTCTGTTGTGAAGCAGCGGTGCTACCCACCGAACCACCGTGCTGCTATCGTTATCAAATACATACATTTTAATTATATGTAGCAGGCTCTCATATCCAGATTAACATGCAACACTTTTAAATAGCAAAGTGTGTCATGTGTAAACACGACTATAAATGTATTAGAAATGTATTATGACACCTAATTTCTTTAGCAAGCTAGCTTAGCAGGCAGACTCTTTGGTAGAAACAAATTCAAACTCAATGTTGTAGTGCCATTAATGTTTAGGTGGTTTGCTTCACAAATCCTTTATTTATTTACTTATATTTCTTGGAAGTATTCAGAAAGTCTAAGTTTCAGATGAAAGAATTTGAGTGTTTCAACCAGTGACCCAAATACCAGTCCATAACCACAATCCACAAGGCTCCAAAGAGGAGAACAATTTAAACAACTGATGTTATTAAGTTCAAGTCCAAGTCCCAGCACTGCCAAACTGACACAGTTGGCCTTTAGAGCAAGGTTCTCTCTCTTTCTCTCCCTCTTTCTCTCTCTCTCCCTCTCTCTCTCTTTCTTTCTCTCTCTCTCTCTCTCTCTTTCACTGCTTGAACTGTGTTGCCCCTGTAGCTTATAGAGGCTGCTGTCTCTTTATAAAATATATATGTATATATTATGCGTATATAATATGTATATATACGTATATATGTATATAATATGTTTATACATGCATATATGTGTATGCTCGATATATTTACTATACGATACTATATTTCTGTACTATAACATGCTGTGTCTAAAAACAGATAAAAGGAAGCCAGAATTCACTTAATATTGAAATAATCAAGTACTATCCATATTATCACTGCTACTCAATCTCATTAAACGTCATGCATCTTCTTTATATGTAGGCAACATCTTTTACTATTTAACTATGAGCCCTTCCTCTGCCCAGCTTTGAAGCTGCTTTCCTTGTCGGTCTCTGTCAGCAGACATTCTCCAGAGCCACTGGTTGTTTCTGGCATGCCGTTAAGCTCTGGGGTCAGACCTGGTTTCTAAGCGCCAGAGCTTGACTCCTTCCTGGACCTGAAGAGTCAAAGGTCATACCAGTGTAAACACAGAGACAGCAGAACTGGTCCACTGATCATATAGTGTCCTGCCATGGCGAATCTGGAGCTACAATCATTCCACATCCTGCCAAATGGAAACGTTCATACATCCATCAAACACACCAGAACCAAATAATTGAGCAGGGAAACAGCGAGAAACCTCCATGTTCGCTGTTCTCCTGGCCTGATCTGGATTCCCTGTGATCCAACCAGAAACGGCATGATCCATGTAGTGCTTTCCTAGCAGCAGAGTTTTTTGGCAGTACAGTTAGTGGGGGTTGGGTGCCAGAAAAAAGTCTGGAGAAGTCATTAGACTTTAAGACTGACAGGCTTGGGCATGTTTTACTGTTCAACAACACTAGGGACGAGGGGAGACTGCAGAGTTGACCCTAACAACCCTGACCCCACGCAGTTACCAGACACACACGTGCACACACACACACACACACACACACACACACACATACAATTACACATCACAGACAACCATGATTAAAATACATAAACCATCACTCAAGTACAGTCTGACTATCAAGGCTTCATCTGTGCATGTTATCCACTTTCAGTTGTATAAACAACTGATTTACAAATCCTTCGCATGACATATTTCTTATGAACTTTTGAAAGATATATAATAATAGAAAAATAAACTAAATATCTTTGCAACACCTAAATCGTAAGTGATTTTCAGTTATACGCCAACAGTTGTTTGTGAACTACTACCTTCCTTGACATGGTGCTAATTACTGGCACGGCAATAGTAGCTGGGGTCTTATTGCTGGTCTATAGCTGCTTCTCAGACTCTAATTGGCTAATGTGTGTATCATCCATAGCTGAGCATGGAAGACCCCTGTTGTTCCATTACAGCCATTTGGGACTGCACGGCTATAGCCCAGGTCATCACCCTGCCTGCTAGTGATTCATGGGGTGTTTATCTCAGTTGGTGATTGACCAGCGTGCTAATCTGTCACCAGAGCATGATACGCACACACATAGACGCATACTTAAGAATGCTAGACACTTACACAGTGATGTCAGCTTGGAAATGATTCCAGGAAATAAGAGTTTAGAGCGAATACACTTTCAATAGTACACTGGAATGCACATTCACAAATATTGTCCCTTTCACCCTAAATACATGTCTTAGATTCATCACACCCCTAAACAGTGATTAATATATCATTATTGCCATGCTGTAATGAAACCAAACGTGCACTGTGTATGTTTGGTGACAAATGGGGGAGTTTGTCATCAACGGTCATCAATTAGAAGCTACATGTTTACCTTGAGAGAGTTGTGAAACCGCCACAGAGAGTAAAAAGCTGTCCCGTCTGTTCCTATGTTTGTAACAGCAACGACCTCTCACCACATGACCTAACTCTCTCTTTTGCCTCTGATCTCTCACTCGGTTCTCTCTCTCTCTCTGATTATTCTCTCTGTCTGAGACTTCTGCTGTAGTCTCTATCAGCATGACCTTCTCCCTCAGTGAATAAATTATAGCATAGCCCACTATGCAAAAAAACAACAACCTAGCTAGTATTAGGTGTCTTAAATATGAATTATTATAAATAATAAAATGATTAATAAAACTGAGTTTTCATCACTTGGAATTTTTTGCTCTTAGAGGTATTGCCATCGGATTTCTAGGTCCCTTATTGGTCAGGAGACTTACCACACCTAAAATGCAAGTTGGCATTTAATAGCATCCCATTTCATCCCCATTTATGCTGGGTTGGAGGACAGGAAGCAGAATGACGAAATGTAATGTATTGCAAAAGTTGGGATGGTTTGGAAACTGAAAAAAATGCAGATACAAAAGCAAACAAACCAAAAAAAATTCAAAACCAGGAACCTTGCCTGCAACACATTCCAAAATGTTATGACAGGGCAATTTAAAGCTATAAATACATCTAAATAAATATGTGATTTTATACAGGTGATTATAATCCTGATTTGGTACAAATGCAGTATCGACAAAAGATTAAATCTTTATGGAGCGAAGGTTGTCAGACAATTTCCAGTTTATCTACAAATGATTGAGAATTTAAATAATTAAAATATTTAAAAAAAATGCCTCTCAAAGCCAGTTTTAAAGGGATTTAGATATATATTCCTCTGCACTGGATAATATCTTAAAACAATTTAAGAGATCTGGAGGAATTTCTGTATAGAGCAAAAACACAGGCCTAAATTGTTAAGGTTCCTACCTCTCGCCCTGGAGCGTTCTGCCGTCCGAGCCGGTTTATAACCTATGCGTAAATTACGACCTGATGACGAACACCTGCTGTTCCCGTTACTTAAGCGCGGGTTCTAGCGTTGTACGTGGCCAGGTCATCACTCCACTCCATCCGCGCACCCGACCACCGGCGCACCCACGCACACATACCTTGACATCGAAGCAATCACCTAAATGGTTAGTTGGTAACCACACGGGGCTTATAGTGCCGACGGACGCTTAGGGGGCAAACCTCTAAGGTACTTAGTATTTTAGGGACACTTTGAGGGTTTCCTGTTCTGTACTCGTGCGCTCCTCGCACGCCTGAGCTCACGCTCTTTTTGTTCTCGGCCACTATCGAGTCTCACTCCACCCGGATGCGCACTCTGATTGAGACATGCCATGGCTTTACTTACTCGCACTATACGTTCGCACTCTGGCATTTCGGACTACCTCTGTGCCTCGCTATTTGGGAGACGTCTCCAAATCAGTGCCTAATCGTGCTCTCTGCACGTCTGCCCCGTTTTGGTGCTTCGGCGCCTTTCGCGATCAGTTCGCGTGTTGCTCCCACTCGGAACGCAACACAATGGCGCGCCTTTTCTTCCTTTTTTGTTTTCCTGTGTTCGGGAGCCTTTTGGCTCTTTTCCCCCCTTTTAGTTATTTCTATATTATTTCGCCATTCTTATTATATGTCGTGGTATTCCGTCACTCCCGTATCTTTGGGTCTTACCACATACCGTAACATAAACTGAACACCCAGGATATTTAATCCCCCAGACAACACTACATCCTTTGTCAAACACTAGAATACAAAGTTACATGCACAAATAAAACTTATAACTTTGATGTGAAAAAAGAAGCCTTATTTAAACCATGTCGAGAACTAAAGGCAAAAAAAATGACCATTCATTACTGTTATGAGCAACAAGTCCAAAAGCCATCCATCCATTATCTTCCTCTTAATGAACACGTGGTTGCGGGCCAGCCGATGCGCACCCAACCCTGCAACTCTGGGTGCAAGGGCAGGAACAATACTATATGGGGTGCCAAGCCATCGTAGGGCACGCACACAGACAGTCAAACGCACAGTCACACACCCCATGCCTTTGGACTGTGGAATCCAGAGTACCCAGAGTAAACCCACACAGACACGGGGAGGACATGCTGACTCTACACAGAAAGGACCCAGGCCGCTCCACCCTGGGATTGAACCCAGGTTCTCCTTGCAGTGCTACCCACCGAGCCACGTTGAACTGAGCCCAGTTCAAAAGCCAGGGTCTATTAAGTTATAAGTTTAGGTAAGTAATTTGGCAAAGGTCATGTACACTCATCTTTTCCAGTCAAAATAAGCCAAACCGGAAAAAGTTACGACTAAAATATTGAAATCCCTTTCAATCATTCTCTGAGGAACATTGATCTGAAACATTTAAATAACATTTATTTGACAAACTCAACATCCTCTGCTCATCTTTGCTACTATGTGACCTTTTGTGGATAGCGCTTTTGTACCAAATCCTGATTACAGTCACCTGTTGACACCTGTTTGAAATGACATCATTTAGTTAGTTTACCTCAACATGTTGTAGGCCTGAAATGCATAAATGGATGTTAATTAACATGAATGGATGTTAATGGTCTTGACCATACAAAACATGAAATATATTGGGTTCATGTTCTCTGAAATGAAAGAAAAGTGAAAGTAAATGTTCATTTGCATTTTCCATACCATCCCAAATAAGTCATTTATATTTGGTCTTTATTTGTCCAGTTCAAGCGTTTCTTGCTGGAGGATTATTCTTGGGTAATCCATTTGAGAAGCAAACCCTTCTAAAGATGCTGCAATCAGTCCGGAGCCGCCCTCTCTGCATCTGGACTCGTCCTGGGGGGAAACGTGGTGAGAGTCTGCCGCCAGCATTCAGAAACATAGAGAAATCACACCAGGAGGATCGAGGGGAAACCATTGTCATACTGTTCGTAAAGTTGGCCCTGGGGCCTTTCGACTGGGGAATGTGGCCTGCACTACTAGACTTTTTTTCATTATATGACTCGGTCTAATTCATGATGTTAAAGAGTAACAGAATCTCCCTAGGGAAATCTACAATCAGAAACCTCAGTTTCACATATCAGCTTGTGCCTCTTTCGTCAATGTGTAATACCAGCACTGCGTTCATGTCGTTTTGTTTTTAGCCATTTTAGAGGAATGTTCCTGTTGATCTTTAGGATTCTCTTCTTATTTTATTGGGCAGTTCTGCATTTAAAGGAAGGCTGCATGTTCTGTTGAGCTGTCACATGGAAATTGTCAGTGCACCAGGTTTTCCCCAGCATTCTGTAGCCTGACATGTGAAACATATTCTATGTTTAAACTAAAAATTACACTCACTCTGTCACTTTGTTCCTCTTTCAAATGAGCCTGTTCTACATATCAAATGAACACAAATCCAGGCTCTGCAGCGTGTCCAACATTTTCCATTCGTGTCACGACACATACAGTATGTGCTGCACTTCTTTCCTCAATATATCCCTCAACTCTGTTTTACTGAGCTGATCCACCTGCCTAACGGACACTACAGTGTTTAGACATTTTACTTATACACGCATGCAAATCAGCATTGATTTGCCAGGGAAGCGGAGCGAACCTTGGTCAAAGAGATACGAAGTGAAAGACAAGTGCAATTAGTGAAGTGGAGAATCAAGAAAAGTGCGACAGAGTAAAAAGTGAGACAGAAGGACAGAGTGAGACTGAGTGAAGTGAAGTGCTCTCTAACAGGCTCCAGATGTTGAGAGCTGATGTCTGAGGACTATAATGTTCCTCCAAACTGTTGGGGCTTAAAGGGGGAAAGAGACCTAGAGAGAGAGGTGATTAACATCTGCAGCTTTTCCCATCAGGGATTCACACAACCACATTCTTACACGCGGAATCCACATCATATGCCCTAACCTTAACCTTAATCCTAACCCTGGACTGCTGTCACTTTAAAATGGCTTAAATTGATTTTACAAATGTCACAAGTGACTTTTTTAGTTAAAACCACTGATTTATTATTTATTATAATAGATTATAATACTATTTATTTTTTTTATAATTTAAACGGCGGACTGGGTCCTTTCCGTGTGGAGTCTGCACATCCTCCCTGTGTCTGTGTGGGCTTACTCTGGGTACTCCGGTTTCCTCCAACAGTCCAAAGACCCGTGTGTTAGCTTAATTTGTGTTTCTAAAGTGTCTCTTAGTGTGTGACTATGTGCATGAATTTGTGTGTGTGTGTGTGTGTGTGTGTGTGTGTGTGTGTGGGTGTGTGTGTGGATCTAGGGTTTGTTTCTGCCTTTGCACTGTTGGCTTGCAACTATGCGTGGATTGTTGATTGATTATTATTATTCATGAAATACATTACATTATCATTATGTAAATATAGCTGCCAAGCCTCATTTTGAGCTGCCACTGAGCTGCCCCAATGTTGAATAAGTTACTTGTCATTAGTTAGTACTTTTAGTAATTTTAGTATGCATTTAACTAGTTTGTTTGAATGTATTTAAGATACCAACTTGTAATTGGGGGATGTAATTAAACCAGTAAATTCTCTTTTAGTAAAAACATTACTTTGTATATTTTGTATTCAAGGTATCATTTCACACACACACACACACACACACACACACACACACACACACACACACACACACACACACACACACACACA
>JAUZST010093224.1:0-19236 GCA_034779995.1 Parotocinclus haroldoi
TGTGTGTGTGTGTGTGTGTGTGTGTGTGTGTGTGTGTGTGTGTGTGTGTGTGTGTGTGTGTGTGTGTGTATATATGACATATAGACTGTGGGAACTGATGGGGGTCAGAGGTGGAAGCTTCACTGCATCTTCAGACTAGCATTGGTTTAAAAAGACATTTTGTCTTTAAGATATTACTGGATGACTGAATGTAGATACACTTCTTTCTTCTGTTTTTCTTTTATTTGCTTACATGCTGGTATTTGAAGATTTTAGACAATGATTTGTTAAACCAGGAGACAGATTAGCATTAAGCATGACCATATGCCCTGCTCTGCTAACAGGGTGGAACCGACTCCATTAATCATAGCAACGGAAGTTTTGATGACAAATGTTAAAGGACAGAAAGAGACACCATTGAGCCTCAGATTACTGCAACTGTCATCAAATACTCTGCAGGACATGGACCTCTGTCCCATACACCATGAACACACACCACCCGACAGAGCCCTAAGTGCCCCACAATCATTTTTCCAGTTTCAACCACTTGCCATCGAGGACACTGACTAAGTCACTCCATTCACGCCGTTACACATTTTCTACATTATTAGATTTAATGTTTTATTTAAACTTACTTTTTATTTTTATTATATGCTCCATACCATTGTATTATCTTTAATATATTCTAGTCCACGGTAGTGGTCTACTCTAGCATGTTATACTGTAGAATTGAACTTCTTATATCTTCTTTAAATAGGTTCTCTATTTTTTGATATTTAGTTTGGGCATTTAGCTTGGGATGCCTCTTCACTTGGACAATTCAGGCATCGAACAGTCTATCTAAGATGAGGAAATGTGAGCTATTACAGCAAAGAAGAAATAAGTTCACACATTAACAGCGTGACCAAAAACAGCCTGCGCTCATTTTTAACAAGCCTGATTCATGCCTTTATTTTAAGCAGACTTGACCACTGTAATGCTTTGCTGACTGGTCTTCTGAAAAATTTCTGTCATTTTAGGTCCTCTCATGTGCCCTTAGATGCTGTACCAAAAATAAAATAGATTAAAACAAAACGAGTAAAGCTGGGAAAGCCAAAGTTTCCCATTCTATTTAACTATGATTTTATCATTCGTTCATTTAGATGTTTCTATTGTTCCTATTCTTAGTGCTCTTTCTAATCTACTATTATTGAATTGATTGTGTGTAATACATTTAACAAATTAATTGATTTTCTACTTGAATTGCTTTTATTTGCTGGATGTTCTCTCTTTCTCATTTGATTTGATTTAACTTTGTTATTTAGAACACTTTGAGCTGCGTCCTGCGTGTATGAAGGGTTGTACTGTATGTAAAAGTTACACTGCCGTTCATTTTGAAATATCCCCTAATTTGTGTGAGCGGTATATAATTAAATAAATACTCTACCTATTACAACTCTCACTTTCTATGAAAATATACCTGCACATACTCCATATAAGGAGTACATTCTATACTGTATTCCAATTGACCAGGTATTATACCGTTTACACACTGCTCCTAGAAATGAGGGGATATTTTCTCTTGAGCAGTGTATTTGTGTGGGTGGCTGTAAGGGTGACAGTAATGCACATTACGATACCAAACCTAAGGCAAACACCCGCCTCTGCTGTTTAAACCTTTTCTTTATAAACCACTAAACAGAAACCTCCTCAGCTTTCCACAGCTGTACTTTAAAGGAATATGAAATGACTACACGACCCCTCTGTACTAGTAACCGTGTCTCCTCATGCTTTATGCTGGGGCATGAGTGACTAAGCCACAACATGCAGCAAGCCACAGGAAGCACGAACGCTGGAAATACAGACTCCACTGTAAC
Organism: Parotocinclus haroldoi; assembly: GCA_034779995.1. Classification (NCBI taxonomy): domain Eukaryota; kingdom Metazoa; phylum Chordata; class Actinopteri; order Siluriformes; family Loricariidae; genus Parotocinclus; species Parotocinclus haroldoi. Next base: position 1,836 of record JAUZST010093224.1, read on the forward strand.
AGCTTCACATTAGTCATATGTTAAACAGGGAGGAAGCAGACGAGCTGCTGAGGTGAAGCGGGCTATGATCTAACGAGTCACTTTGAAGATATTCATGACTTAACAGCGGAACGTTTGCATTATGCAATGCACCAGGAGAAACATGGATGAATATGCAGAAATGGGTAAACAGTGTGGTAAGAAATATGCTCTGATGTTAATCAGCCATGACGGATATATAAGGTAGTACTAAAAAAATCCGAATGATTTATGTAAACTGATGTGAACTTGGACTGTTATGAATCAGCTAGGAACTGAACACATGATGTATTCAGAATAAACTTTAAGATTGGAAACACAGAGAAAGCCTCTGAGCTCTCCTTTGGATGTGAAATTTGTGAGCAAGCCAAACTCTTAACATTTGTTGTGCAACATGTGCAGTCATCCCGAGCACGTGGCTCAGAGCTACACGACTGTCCCTGCCATTTGGTGGACTGTTACTTCGGTCTAACCAATCAATCTGGCTTCTCTAGTACAAATATGAAATCTGTTGTACTCCACTCTGCCTCCAGCCATGAGACCAATATAACGTGATGAATCCCAATACTAATCTCTGTACTACTGAAGACACGTTAATTGTCAGAATACAGGTGGGAAGTTTAACACTATGGTAGAGTATCTCGCTTAACGTCCTCTGACTAAATGTAATGTCTGTGTGTTATTGTTACTTTAAACAAAATGTAAGAGACTAGATCATTTAATAACCACTTCATTTAATGATTATTTATACACTTCTTTTGAATCAGATTAGAAATACAGTTATCCACACACACACGCACACACACTTTCAGCTCTTAGTTGCACCTGCTAACCTTAGGGTGTTAATGTACTCATATGTACTGATAATGAGCCTGACATCACACAGTTATGCCTGTGTGTGTGTGTGTGTGTGTGTGTGTGTGTGTGTGTGTGTGTGTGTGTGTGTGTGTGTGTGTGTGTGTGTGTGTGTGGAAACATTTGCCAGGCAGAAAGCCTGACACCTGTTAGTAAGATTCAGCAAGCCAGCCATTCCTCTGTTCTAAAATAAAATACCCCCAACACACACTCTCAGGGGCACACACTGTAACCTCGCTAACCTTCACTTTACAAGACACAAATCTCCAGGGTCCAAAACCAGAACTCCATGTGTAACACAGACATAAACAAATACAAGTGCCTTTAGGTAACGCATTCTTATTTTGTACTCGACTGTTAAACAGCCGTTTTGATCCAGCAGCTATGTAACGTGATAGAAATGGTTCTTTCTGCTGGTGGTACTGGTTTAGCTGTAATGTCTAATACTTTCCTGAGGGAGAGAGAAAGGAATCATGATAAAACCCTATTATTGGACACAAACGGTAATACTCTGGTGACAGCTGTGTACAAGTTTATTATCATACACAGGAAGCTATGTTTGGCTTTGCTAGCATTGCTTGCCATTACAAGGCGCAATCCGTTTGTGCTCATTATAATAATTATACGTAGGTATTAAGTCTTGATTCTGAAATCCACTCTGACCAGCATGCATGTCAACATTTTCTCATAAATCTGTCTCATTTAATGATGCCCAATCCCTATTTCAGGATAATTCGGTCAAATCTTTTACTTTTGACAGTACACAAGTTTTTCAGAATCGGCAACTGTCATAACAGAGGCTAACGATTAAGTTAAGTAGCTAATCAGTCAGGCAATATAATGGCACCGGCAGCACAATCCAAGCAAAGTAGTCTACGTTGACTTTAGAAGTGCTGGTGAAATGAAAGACTATTCAAACTCAAAACATTGCTGTGACTACACTTAGCATTAGCAGCTAACTTTTACATGTGCGTGTTGAAGCTAAATCCTGCCGCATTACTTGTGAACTTGCAAAGTTTACAGACAGCTGACCGGTAATGGAGTCCATAAAGAAAAACAGTAAAGATGACCATATATTGGATTTTGTTATGTTATGTTGTATGCTCAGTGAACAAAACCATAGGAGTTCCATGTAATTCCGAGTTGGTGTATACTGGGCAGTGCTGGTCTGGTCCTGGTTTAGCTGGCGAACTAGACTGGCTTTGCTGGTAAATCTGTTTGAACAACATATGCTGGTCTATGCTGCCGGGAATCTTGTACTTGACTTAAGAAGCTCTTGCTTGTTTATTTTCAGAGCTTCAAAACCTGTTTATTAATATATATTTAAAAAAAAAACTTTTTTTTAAATTAACATACATTGTTGTTGTTCTGTCAAACGCCATTGTAGTTGCACAGCGATGCCATACTCTGACACAACAGCAATACATACGGTACCAGACAAAAATGTGGACACATCTGCTTTTTTTGTTTTATTCACCTTATAGATGCACAAAAAGCCTTGAGGTAATAAAATATTACAAATGAACAATCTGATTGTGAGATGCATTTGCTGCCAGAGCTCTGTAAACCATTTGTTTCAGCAGTAATTGTTTTAGTGTAATGGAGTTTAAACTAGTTTTAGTTTATTTGTCTCTTCAGCATGGTTTTCCTTTACTGGTGTGCATTTTATGGTTTTTCCCAATGGACTTGCTGAAACATTAAGAGTTTTTTTTTTTTGTTTTTTTGTTTTTTAATATTTGCTCAAATGACATATTATACAGTTACCTCTTGAGAAAAGCGACCCAATGTAACATGTCTGTGATTAGGAAAAGAATGTGGGTGAAATTAGAATCAGGTTATTTTAATCAACAGGATGACATTCAGGTGTGAGTGGGCAGCCCGTTATATTTAAACAGGAATCATTTAAAGTCTGATCTTTGTAGCAAATGAATGAAAAAGAGCTTCTGATGCTCATCATGTTGGAAATGTTTACACAGAACCACAGCCAACCCAGATTATTTACAAATTAGTCTCCATTTTGCTCTTTGGGTGACATTTGTTGGCCAACCACTCCTGGGGAGTGGTTGGCCAACAAATGTCACCCAAAGAGCAAAATGGAGACTAGTTCACAAGGTCACAAATACCACAGGATAACTTCTAAGCAGCTAAAGGCCTCTCTCACACTGGATAATGTTAATGTTTGTGAAAACACCGTCAGGAGAACACAGAACTAAGGATTAATGGTGTGCATGGAGAGCCGTTTGCATGGAGAGCCGTTTGCATGGAGAGCCGTTTGCTGTCCGTCATGCGGCATGTGAACAAACCAAAAGTCAAAAGAAAAAATGTTTTGTGGATATGTGAGAACAAACAAAAACTGTTTGGTTTAAATGACCGGCGTTAAGTCTTGAAAAAGGAAACAGGTACATTCCAGCATAAGAACCTTTTCCAAAATGTGAGACATGGTGGTGGTGGTACTGTAGTTTGAACCTTTTGCTGTATCGGATCCAGGATGGCTTGATTGTTGATGTAACCACAGTTTCTGACTTGTAAAGGAAAATATCAGGACATCATCTGTCATGAACTGAGGCTCAATAGAATGTGGATCACATGGCAAGACAACAACGATATTCACGCAAATTAATCTACCACTCCGTGATTAAAGAAGAATAAAGTCGGCCAGGTCAAAGTCCTGATCCTAACCCACTAGACATTTTGTAAAAGTAGCTCATGGGGGGCAGCCCACTCAAATCTTAGAGAGTGTTCAGTATAGAGGAATAATTCTAAAATGTCTCCATTCCAATATGCGGAACTGATCGAAACTTTTATAAACAAACATTTACTTGCAGTTTGTGCTCCGAAAGGGGTTCACGCCAGATACCAAAGACAAACTTGCATACTTACTTTTGCCACATTGGATCATTTCCCTCAATACGTAAATGGCCATGTATGATATTTTGTCTCTCATTATCTGCTTTGATGAATTTTGTGAAACATTGGTTATGTTTTAAGTCATATTTATGCAAATAAACAGGCAATTCTAAAGGGGTAGGGTTACTTTCAAGCACCCCAGTAAATACAGTAAACTTGTTTTGTTCGCAAATTCGAACATGATTGTTGTCTTATCCTTGTTAAAAATAATTAAAAACAGCACGGACCAGCATGTGTTGTGTTTTAGATGCTCTTTTACGGGTCAACCACAAAGACTATGTGAATTCCATGTTTATCCAAGTTGGCTTATACTGGTTAGTGCTGGTCTGGTGCAGCTAGTGAACTGACATGGACTTGGTGTTCCTGCTGGTTGACCAGCATATCAGTGTCCAAAACACACACACACACACACACACACACACACACACACACACACACACACACACACAACACAGTAGGTTGCTATATTGTAAACGCATGTGTACAGTTTTAAGCAGAGTTTTGAGTACATGTTGCTGTCCTAAGTAAAAATAATTTAACAAGCCCATAATACCACACAAATACAGTAGAATTATTGTTGTTGTAAATGCATTTAAAGATCAATTAGACACTGTGACATGTTAAGGGTTTAGGTTCATGTCCAAAGACCCCACACATGTTTTTGTAAGGTCTGAGAATGTAATTGATTTGTTGCTGCTTCATTAAAACTTTCAGAAATGTCTTGTGCTTAATAAAGAATTTAAGCTGTCAGATAGACTTGACCAGTCCAAACAGTTCCCCACCCCCCACATGGTTACATTTTTACGGTCTGTTAGTGTGTTTTTACAGGGATCCTGTGTGTAACATTAAATACATTTAAAATATCACGTTCTCCTCAGCCATTTTGGTTTTCGAGCCTAGTGAGTCAGTCTTAACTCACGCCACGTTCCCAGATTATGTTGCCAGGCCTTAGGAACCAGTGATCAAAATATGGCAACCCATCATTCTTGGAAATTTACCAGTGAGTAAATCTAAAATAAAGAGGGTCTAATGTCTCTCGGGTTCTTTTAATAAATGAAGGCATGTAGCTCAGATTAGAATTAAAGTCCCAGGGCTCATCAGTTGGTTCCATTCCACAGGTTTGGTCTGTATAACTTTCTTCCTAATTCTGTGTTTAGTGTAAATATTGTAGTAATTACTCAACAATACTTCACTTTCAAAAGAATAAGCAACTTAAAATAAGTATCAAGCCCAACCAAAACTATTCATAAAGATGACAACAGAGCACGCACGCACGCACGCACGCACGCACATTATTACTGAGAGTTAAAACTGTCTCCACCTTGGCGTTTTATAATATGCATACATTTTATTTGGCTCAAAGAATATTTGTTTGTAACTCCCAAGCCACAAATGTTTGGATTTTTGCCACTTTAATTAACAAAAGGAACATTTACCATAAGTGCATGAGTGAAATATTTCAACAATAACAATTATATGCATCTTTTCTTCATAGTTATATTGAGTTACGTTTTAGAAAAAAAAAATCAACAGACAGCTAATACAGAATGTCTGCTTGAAAAAATACTGTGCTTTTTGCAGAACTGAAGCTCCAGTTAAGCAAACGTGGTACTAAAAGTTGACCTGGTATGAGCCAAGATGCCTGCCCGAGGTTGCCAGAACCTGCGAATGTGGCTTTACATATGTTAACAACGACGTGGTCTGTATTTATAAATCACCCCTATAGTGAAGGTTCAGACCATATTTCTAGCCCGTGACTTGGTAAATACAGGCCGTATTGCCATTTTTGCTTAGTGTTGCTCTACCTTTCCAGTTTCAGCTTAAGCCTCAACAAACTATGATGTTAGCTGGAAGCCATTCAGGTTAAAAGTGTTGGACTAAATCTAGGCATCCGGCTCCAGAACCATATAGTCTACTGTAGATTTTCTTCTTTCTCTGCTAAAACCAAAAAAAAAGAAACGAATGGACTGGGATCCAGGTCCAGTGGGACTACGCAATTTCCTTTGTTTCCTGTTGCTTCAGTCAGGTCACCTAGTGTTACGGCTCAAGGCTAATTCATATTCTATGTCAGCTCATACTAGGAGTCTCTTGGCGAATGGGCACTGTTCCCTGTCCTGGTAATAGACAGATCTTTGGCACCTGGTTATGGGTGAGTATTACTTTAAAGAGAAGTGGAAAGCACTTTTAAGGCAGAGGTGGTGTATCCATACTTTCTCTGTCCCATTGGACACACGTTGTCCAGTTCTTTCACAGAATTGTGCTCACATTTAAACTATGCTAGCTCTTTGACTCTTAGCTTTCTTTTATTGTGGGGTGAGCCTGGTGGTGCGATGAAAATAAAAATGCACTGTATCACAGTGAACTCCAGATGACAGTCGAGCTAGAAATAACTGCCATGCTAAGCAGTTTCTCCTCTTCTGGCTTGCTTGCATTTTGCTCTTCACTGAGGGTAAGGATCGCAAAACACGTAATCACTGTAAAATGTCCCATTGCTCCTTACCTTCAGTCTCTCTGCACTTTTCATTTGTCCAACTGTCCGTTAAGAATGATCTCCAAATTAGGAACCCTCCAAATTGTTCTGCCCACCTGTTTGGGTTCAGGGTTCACAACTCAAGCCATGTGGGCAGTGACCTGAGAGGCAGGATTTGTCAGCCCTAATGTCCGTGAGTCAAAATGTGACTGCTGGCTGCTGCCGAGCATGTGCAGGGTGTCCACGGGCGACAGAACCTGTCTGTCTGTCAAAGTACCGCTTGGGGAAGAGCCTAGGACCGAGCTTTGTGTGGCTGCAATCTTCTCAGGGCTAGCAGCCAGTCGGGGCGAGGTGGAGAAGTTGTATCCATAGAGGCCATACGGACTGTGGAGGCGGAAGCCGTTGTATGAAGTCTGTGCACTCTGGTTGGTGGAGAAGGCATTGTGTGCAGGGCTGGGCATGAAATACTGAAGCTGTGGGGCATGACTGGGCATCCCGGGGATCTGGATAGGCATACCAGTCTGTGTGCAGGAGAAAGCCTCGCTATCTGCGCCACCCACGTAGGCGGGGTTTCTGGAAGTGGCAAAGGCATCGGCCGCAGAACTGGTCAACCGGGTATAAGAGTCTGCAGTGAGAGGCGTGGCAAATCGGTGAAGAGGATGACTCGATCGGGTGCAGGCAGAGTAGTCGCACATAGGGCCTGCCCCCGAGGCCAGGTGAAATGCCGGAGGGGAGCAGGATGACGTGGAAAGTAAGTGTGTGTGTGCAGACGATCCAACCACCCCATGAGAACCTCCTGGATCTCACACACACAGATATACAAATTAGTAACATATTTTTCATATATATACAGACTGCTCACGAAAACGACACGATATTTCATATGAAAATGATTATTGAATGATTATTGAAATTATATATAATGAAATATCGCCAAATGTTTTTGGGCAGTGTGTATACACTGTAAATAAGTACAGGTATGAGGGCGACCGAGGTGACAATGATATTACAAAGGGAAATGAAAATCTGCCTTTTAACTCCGGACGCTGTGGCCATAAACAGCTGGTCACCTCAACAGCCCATCAACGCTTCGGATCCACAAGCAGATGTGGGAGCTTAAAAGCGGAGGTCTGTCATTCGTGTCCTTCATTTTTGGCTTCCGTCAAACAAAAGTATCAGATCAGTCGTATCATCCTCTTAAGTGTTACGACTTTCCCCACAAATGACTGTAACAGTATATTTACAGTCTTTTCTAGAATTATTGTGAATTTCCTTAAATGAAAAAGGTGGTGCCATTAGGGATACAGTGTAGATGGTAGTGTTTCACTTGTGTTTTCAGTGGATGCACATTTAATGTGAAACTATGCTTTATATTTACATATCAGTATTACAGAAAACTCTAGTAATGGCTGATCAAAAAAACATTTTAGTCATCCTGTTTCACAGAGCGTAATGCAGTCATTAAACGGTGTATACCTTATTATGGGTTTTGCCGTAAGACATAATTCAATTCAGTTTTATTTGCATAGCGCTTTTTACAATAGACATGGTCACAAAGCAGCTTTACATTGTTACATAAACTTTGTCACAATTTATATTCCATTGTCCCTAATGAGCAAGCCGACAGCAGAAAGAACAAACTCCCTGGCAATAACGAATGCCGTTCTTTACCTTGCTTGGCCATTCCCGGTATGTCCTCAAACGTTAGCGTTCGCAATGATGGCCTCCAAAAAGCATACGACTCCACCAGAGCCTCCAGTCCCATCCTGCAAAATATAACCCTTATGTTAAAAACTTGGCTGAAACTGTTTTAAAGTATAATTCTAAGAAAAGCAAGCTCCAGAGAAGCACAGAATTGTTCTCCATACTTTGCCGGTACGGGAACACGCGGGTGGTATCTGACATGCGCTTCTTTAGACTTGCATTGTAGCTAAGAGGCTATGTCACAAATACCTCGTGGAGTTCTGTTACCCAGAATCTGTAAACACATACACTAGCCTCAAACCACATCCAGTTCTTACACAATCGCACAGACTTGCTGATGTGGTTTGGGACTTACTGCAGCTATAAAAATTATCTATAAAAATGACAATACTGACTACACTGCTTAGATTTAACACAGTAATATTATGAGTCAGCCATCTTGGACTGTTCTTTCTTCAATTGGTTCTGGTTCAATATTTTAAAGCTTTCCACTGATGAGCCAACTAAAAACAGATTTGAGACATTTGGAACGATTGATGTCCTCAGTGTATATGATTTGAGCATGCATTTGTTGTGACGTTTATTTAGTGACAAGCCTTGTTACCTTGTCAGCTACGTTAGCCTCGTAGCGCCATTGCAAACCAAAGGCAAAAAAAACAGGTCTTGGTTTGACTATTACGTGAAAAACTTTATAAGAGTGGACCTAACCGAACCAGAAAATACGGCACACGCTGAAAATATCAATCTCTTTCACTGGCTAGCATTTATAGAGCACCCATCCATTTCTGGCAGCCATCTTAGCGTGGGCCCCTTCGCTTATCGCTATGTTTTTGGCAGAGCTCAGGTAATGAGGAACATAAAGCGCTTGCGCTCAAATACGCATGTATGTCAGCACGTATTTCTGCGTGGCTGTAATTATTTTCACACGCTCTTAATGGTGGGATCTGACGCAGAGTTCAGGAAGCCACAATTAAAGCTTTATGAGGAGGGAGAAGGAGCCGGACACTGGTCAGGTAATGACGGCTCGCAGCTCTCCTCGTTAGCATGATCGTCTGTGGCACTCGGGCGATAACTCGCACAAGATGTCCTGAGTTGTTTCGACCGAGCTTTTATCAGGCACGCCACTCCAGATGCCCGGCGGCTCAGTTTGTTTAGCAAACGGCTTAACTTTTCCTGTAATCCTGAAATGAGGGCCGAGCGAGAGCATAAAACGGGAAAGAGAGATGAATGGATGCTGGGCAGCGAGGGGAGGAGGAGGACGGTTCTGGGTGCATGTGGTCTGGTGCGATTCGACAGGGTGTTAAAGTCGCTCTCGTTTAAAACTAATGAGATCTCCCCCCAGACAACACACACACACACACACACACACTGAGGCTCCAAGCCAGCACCGCAACTGCCTTAGTACTGAGCAACCTCCATTTCCTGTTTACGCATTTATTATTTATTTTTCCACTTTTACGCGAGGACGGAGATCGCTTTTATAGTCTCATAGATTTTATTTTTGTGTTTTGCCGTGGATGGGGGAATGATGGATTTGATTGTGACGCCCTTTTTTATTTCTTTTTTTTTTATATATTTGTTTGGTCTGGGGCTCTTGAAATGGCAGAGATACATTCAATGTGGTTTAGCAAAGCCTGCTCGCTTACGAAAATACTTATCAGATAATCCAGTAATAAGGCCTGCTGGTTCTAATATAACACGAGAGGAACGGTAGGAAAACGCTCTGCTTAAAATGTGGTGTTTCAAACACTTCAAGAAAAATTCCCAAGATAAACATAACGCATAAATTCATAAAAGTTATGAACACAGCTTTTGTATATTTACTTTCTATAGAATGTTTCTCAGTGTTTTTACCTGTTTCGGCCCGAGTCTCTGAATCCTTTTGCAAATGGATTTCTGTCTATTTTCAGTCTTGTGATCTGCAACACACACACACACACACACAGATACACAAACACACACAAACAAATCACTAAAAACCTTCGCAACTGACCCACATCCTGTTACGCCATGTCCTCTGACCCAGTGTAGGTGACCTGTGTCCCATAATGCCACATGGGGTGGCTGGTTTAAAGGTAAGATTTAAAAATATGTGGCTGTCTGTACTCCCCTGAAGTGAATGTATGCACGTGCATGGGTTTGTATGTATGCTTGCTTGGACTGCAGTCAGGAATCTTCTAAAACTAATCCTAATTTGCATATCTATTTTGGGATTTTGAGAATATAAAAACAATCTGATTAAACAAACAAATTGTGGATCATAAATGGTTTGAACTCCATAGTGATAAAGTGGATGTTATACTGAGAAATACACTGTTAAAGCAAAACCATAATACATCTTTAAAATGCAGCCACAGGCACAGGCGTGCGCAAACTGGCCAAAAAAAGAAAAAAGCACAAAAAAGCAGGACCGTCATTGCGTGTTATTTGGTGAGGAGAACAAAGTCCATAAGCAAAGCTGAAAAAAACAGTAAATACCTTCCTATTTATGGCTAGGTTGGTCTTTATGGGGTGTTTTATGCTGTTTGTACTGCTGACAGATCCCAGACGTCTTCACTCTCATGTAAAAGCGATGGAAATGGTGCTACGTCTTATATAACATTGCAGTTGCCAAAACATTGACCTCTAAATGTGATATCTCTAGGAAATCGGGCAAGTTATAGGCTACAGCACATGCATTGTGTGTTACCTGCTGGTTCTGGTAGGCCGTGACTGTTGTAAAGACTGTCTCTGGGAATGAAAAGGCCTTCACTCCGTCTCCTGTAGGGACGGCTTTAACGGGCGAGAGCTCGTCGCCGCACTCCTTACGTATGACGTGGACTCGTGGCTGGTACTTGTGCATGGAGTGCAGAATGATCTGGAAAACATAAGGCCGTGCGTCCGAGTTCAGAGTGAGGAAATTCAGGAATTATCCGAGCACTTTTCTACTTCAATAAAAACACACGTGCTGGCGATTTCAAAGCCTGAACAGAACCTTCGGCCGACTCGCCGCAGGAATGCTTTCAATTGAGTTTGTTTACAACCTTCCACATTACAACATGTTTAGGCTTTTAAAATAATTCAGCAAAACAAAATGCACACCGGGTGACAATCACTAGCATGTGTCTTTAACAGGTATATAAAAAGTCGGCCGCTCTAATTATAGCATTTAACCTCATTAAAGATCCAGTCGAAAAAAACATCTCAAACAGGCCTATCGTTTCGTTTCAGTGGTAAAAACTGTTTGGTTTGGACTTTGCAGGCTTTCTGGTTTTAGAGAAACAACGCGCTGTTTGCAGACGTTAGTCTGAAAATAATCTCAGTTCCTTCTGTAAAATAACCAAGTGTGTGAATAGATGTCATTTTTTTTAAAGGCAGACTAAACTTTTTAGCAGCTCCGCATAAAGTACACGCATTTTCTTACATGTCCTTGGTCATCCAGCTCGTTATTCGTCAGCTTGAGCTTGTCGAAGCTAATGACCTGCCGCATCCATGTCTCGCCAGAAGCAGGAGAGTCCGGGTGGATGTACACCCGCGGCGGCACAGGCGAATCCGCATTACCTGCCACCATCCACTTGGAACTGTGATACACGTACCTTCAAGATGGAAAGGTAAACGAATATTCCGTTTAGAGTCGAATATAGAAAATGGGCCAAGTGTTCAACATTTGAGGAGCTGTTAGTCCACATTTGTTCGCTGACCTTCAGATCCTAAAGGTTACACACCCAAAAGCTGCCCAAAAGGCACCTTCTCGAGGAGCCATTTGCACAGATCAGCAACGTCTCCCATTCAAAATAACTCTCACTTTCATAGAACATTATGTTGCATTTATATTAGTACGGATTTTTAAATGAGAGCTACAGGCCTATAGTGGATAGGTTTTATAGAAATAGAATTACCTGTAGCGTTTGTTGTCAACTGGTATAATGTCCATTGCAATGTAGTACTGCTGATGAGGGTCCAGTCCTGTAATTTTCACTCGCATGGCAGGAAACATTCGCCTAGAATTTAGAAATGTGAACATATGAACATATTCCTAATTATATTATGAAATTATATTGGGACATTTCAGAATTCAACGATAGCCGAGACGAAGTAGGGAATATGCCACTGTTGTAGTTGCCTTTGTTTCTGTTGCAAAACCAAAAAATGTAGTATTTGCTAAAAAAAAAAAAAAGATTAGAATGATGTCAACATTAAACACATGAAGAGCTTGCATCAGAAATGTAGCCCAGATACTAAATACTAAATGCACTCACTGTGCCAGAGGTTAAGATCCTCTGGTTCCAGCATGGTCATAAAACTAATCAAGCACTTCTGTCATAGCAAAAGCAGATTCTCATGTGTGTTTGTGCGCCGTAACAACTCACCTGCCTGCTTTGGTGATGATCATTTCAGTGCCGATATCGTGGAAGCGTTTCCACAGGTCTGAGCCCTGGAGCTCCACGCGCATCTCATCTACACCACGGGTCCCTGAAGGTGACGGTGTGCTGAGGACCTGGGAGCTCCGGGACGCAGGCCTCGGACTCTCGGACAAAACGTCCTCACACTCCACTGAGAAAAGAACACCAGATTTATCAGAATCTGACAATGTCTGAGTGTAATTGTGTGTGTGTGTGTGTGTTATTATTATTATTATTATTATTATAGGGTTATGTCTGGATATAAAGGTTAATAATTGGTCCTCTATAACATTACGATTATTTTAGTCTATGCTTTTCTATACAGGTGTGTATGTCGCTGTAAATTGTACATTGAATATTTGTAAGGCTATTTCTGTTATATTGAATTAGTGAAACATTGCGAACTGTTACTACTACTTCAACCCCTCCTACTCTTACTAATAGTAGAATCAGTAGGAATAATAATAAGTTACAGCAACGTACCTGTAAATGACATTTTTGCATGTTCTTTTTTTATTTTCAGCTTTCCTCACACTCGCTTATTCTAGAACAGTTATTAGGATTTATGGTCAGTGGAAGTCAGGTAAGACCGTGAAATAAATTAAACCCAGAGCATAAACCATGCGAAGTATCCCCTGAGTTTGCAACTAAAAAATATGCTTTAATATATAGTTTATAGTAATATTTATTTTAAACAGCATTTAAAATCCGCTCTTATTATGTGCCTACTCGGAAAGGTCGTGTTCCAATACGCGCACTCTCACACTTTATAGTAAAGCTAAGTAATGCTGAGTAAAACTGTGGCCGCGGATGTTTTGACTTTAAGTTACATAACTATGTTGCGCCTTTTGACAAAACGTTTTTATTAAGTTCGTTTTTAGAAAGATGAATATTGAAATCACTCACCTGATTCTGACCCGTAGTTGCAATTAACCTGAATTCACATTGCTACTTATTTTTGTTTTACGTTGAAAGCCGCGTCACCCTATAAATAATTCTGAGATATAACTGCTCTTCATCACTGTTTTCTTATTTCTTTAATATTCTCTTAATATGATTTAGAACCCATTGTTTATAACCAACATAAAAGTTGCCGTTGATAATTATTGTAATTTTAATTATGTACTTTTATTGTAATTATCTAAATATTGAAAGTCTGTTATTAATAGTGCGTAAAAAAAACAATGTTAACACTTTAGTAATAGGCGCTTTATAATCTCTGTGTAGAAATATAACGCACAAATGGCTCTTAATTTTTTAGCTATTGTTAAAATCATGATTAGTATTATAATGATATTTAAGCTAATTAGAATAAAAGGTAGCAATATTAAACCATGCATAGTGGCCAGTGTTTTTTCTTCATGAATGGAAACGACTAAAAACCTGAATGATGGTGATGATGATGATGATTATTATTATTAACAGTTTAAGCTGGTGATATTAAGCTTGTTTTTGCTCAGACCTCAAGACATTTTATAGTCTGTTCAATATTTGTATATCCAAATTATTTCATTAATAATTTAATAAATTGTGAAACGTGTAGACTAGCGCATTCTCATACTGAGAGCTCTTGCAAGTAAATTGAAAAAGTTCCAAATTAGGAATAAATTAAAAGTGAATGTTTGATGGGTTAATTAATCTATAATAAGAATTTCAAACAACAATTAGAGTTAATATATTCGATCTTTTATCTTTTAATCTAGTTCTCTGACGTATGTTCAGATATTCTGCTTCAGTCCTGTTTATTTATTGTACGAAAATCCAACGTGGTGATTTCACCTTTTTTCATTAGTGATTTTTATTTAACTTTTTAATTATTTAAACATTTTATTTCTAAGCTCTTTAGGAACGTTTCCTTCATAAAGAAGTTCCGGCATTGTTGAGCTATTAATCCCTGCGCTAGGCTGTTAAAGTTAGGAACTTACGGGACGCTTCGCAGTCCGTATCGCAGTTAGGTCCTGCGCCGCTCCCGGTCAAGCTCGCGACCTCGTTTACCTCCCCGTAGCAGCTCTCGTTATCCTCCTCGTCCAGCTTCCTGCGTTTCTCCGCACCTATCAGAGCCTCCACCGAAAACGCGTGCGCCTTCAGGCTCATGGTGCAGGGAGAACGCCGTTTCTCAGCCATGCTGAAATTCTGTTTAATAAAATCACCGGAGCTCATCCACCGTTCTTCAGATCAGTCCGGTTCGCTCTTTAATCACCTCAGAGAAGCGACGTCAATCGGGGCACGGTGCACGAGCAGTTTTCCGAAAGTGTTAGCGTCGTTCTGTCATTAACCTCGCGGACACCGACAGACAGCGGCCGAGAACCGTTAAAGAGCCAATAACGGGGCCTGAAAAGGGGCAGGGCAACTACCTGTCAATCACAAAGACTGCTGGCCAATAGAAACACAGAGCGTTACGCCCCCCTCCCCTTACTGCGCGCGTGCCGACCTTATTTGTTAAATCTTCCAACCAATGAGTTGCCAGATTGAAAAATGACAGGTAGAAAATATGTATTGAAATGAAAGCTAAAATTAATAAGTGAATAAAATAATTTTAGACGTTACAAAACAAAGTGGCCATCCCCACGAAAAATCTTCAAAGAGTGAAAAAGCGTACAAAATAAGCAGCAAAACCTTAAGCGTGTTGCAGTGTTGAGGTTTGAACTGGGCTTACATAATATACTGCTCACAATGGATAAAATATCCCTCAAGTATTGTGAACAGTGTATATAGGCTCATTAGCAGAGTCCATGTACAATGCATATTGTGAGTAAGATTACATCTATGCACACAAGGGTACATTATATATAAACACGTCATATACACACAAACATTTCCCGAAAATAATGTTGTGTTAGAAATTTATAGGTTGTGTGATGCTGATAAAACTGGACCATTTTAATTTTAAATAAACTACTGAGTCAAACAATTCCTGAGGCCTAGGATTGAGCTCTATTGGGGATTGTAGTGGCCTAGTGGTTCAGATATTAGACTATGAATCAGAAGGTCCAAGGTTCAAATCCCACGTCCCATGAGGGCATCTGATAAATGACCAATACTTAAACTTTCCTCCTTAACGAGAGTGGATTTATTAGCGTATAATCTGGCAACCCCACATGCTGACTGAACATGCTATTGGAGCTCAGCTCAGTCTCAGCATCGTGATCATTTTCACATTGCGGCTGCACATGTTCCACATACTTCCGCGTGCTTTTCCCCCCTGCGAGCCCCCGCGAGCCAATCATATATTATAATTACCAAATCTACACCCGGATCAACGCGAGGCGCCGTTCTTCCACCCTGTAACAAGATATGGCAACGTAACGCAGCGCGACACAAGAAGACTGCAATTCCGCCATAAAACATTCTGAAGCAGCACCAACTTTCTTTATAATAATAAAGCTGATTTAACACCAAATGACTGAATATGATGACTGTTTTCATCAAACCATGCCAAAAACTAGGCTAGATTAGATTAATCATGCCAGGAACTAGGCTTATAAACAGAATACATGAAGTACAATTGATGACAAGAACCTAACAGATTTGGTTTTGCTATAAAGTCTCTGTTCTTATATTTAGCATTTATACCTATAAATTAGACTGTTCAATCTACAGTCACTGTACTCGAGTTAAACAATGTAATACAATCTAAAAAAAACCTTTATTTTAAAGCATGAATCCAAAAGTAACTTTACCTGGACATGCAATGCGATTTTGTCTGTGTTGTTAAATTAAAAGCATAGGTTGTACATTGTTATAATTTATTATCCTGCTGCTTCTTCATCTGTATTTCTAATGCAGGTTTTATTATTATAATTATGTGGTAGGTGTATTATTAAAAAAAACTTTTACTTTTCGTTTTACTTTTCGCATACTTTCTCACAGTCGCACAAAAAAGCTACTTCTCTCTTAAATTATGATTTTTAAAAAACAATTTTTCTAATCCTATGACTGTGACCATCAGCACACTGTAGGTGTATGAGGTTTAACACCGCTGCTCACATTTTTATCGTTTTATATATATATATATTAGTACTAAAATTAGTTTTGTACATGCAAATCAAAACACACACACACACACACACACACACACACCCACACACACACACACACATATGTATGTATGTATGTGTGTGTGTATGTTTAGGTCTATTTAGATCATTACAAATATTTCGATATTGTATAGACTATTATTTATAATGCTTGCGTTTGTAGTAGACAGTTTGGATATGGACTCCTGACTAAGGAGAAAAAATAAAGTAGGTTCTAGAGTGTCGACAAATTATCTCAGCGCTCCAACGAATTAATCGTTAAATAAATCAAAAGTAAAAACGCTCCAATTTCCGATTCAGGCTATTATTGTGCAGAACCTGGACACTAAACATAAAAAATGGATAAGCTGATAGTTTAGAACTGTTTTATGTTTGAAGTGTATGTATAAATTGTGAGATTAGTCATTTCATGTGGGCTATAGATTATTTAAATATAGGCCTACGTATCTGGGAAAGGACGAGCGTTTTATTTTAAATTTAGGGCACTAAATCGAGACTTAAACTTGGCATATTTCTTCTCATGTGCTATCAATATTATTTCACAGTGACAAAAGCGTCACTAATGCACATTCTCTGTATTGTTTGAAAGCTCAATGTTGTTGGATCAAACTGTTTTAAGATCGAGGCCGTGTTTAGCTTGTTCGTCCTGAGCGGCTCTGCAAATCCAAAAATGAATAGAAAAAAAAGCAGCACGGATGAGATTATAAAGCGTAAGTATGAGATGAGATTAAAGTCATGTGCTGTAAATAAGCAAATAAGTAACAACTGTTAAAAATTGTTTAAATCCAGTAAAAGAGTTAGTTAATTATATTCAATCAATCAATGTTGTAAGATCTGATCAAAAGATTAGGATAGGATTCCTTTGTAAAATTAAATGTTATAAGACATGTGTAAGACGGCATTAATGCAAAAGAAGTTCCAATTCTGAATGAATCTGTTAGAGTAGCGCAGTAAAATCTTAACTTCATTTTAATGATTTCACTTACGCGAGTATAATCGGGTAAATAATATTATTCATTATGAACAAA
>JAUZST010093234.1:0-19236 GCA_034779995.1 Parotocinclus haroldoi
CCCAAATATAAGATAATCAAAACTTGACATGCATGTTAAATGCTCATTTAAAAAAAAAAAAAGCTAGGTTTAAAAAATAAACAAATCATATAATTTCTAACAGCAAACATCTACTGATAGATATAATCAATATACAATAGCAGTATTTGTGAGATCTCCAGTTCAATTGCAAACACATGAGATTAATGACATTTTAAATACCAATTTTCCTCAATGAAGGATTGGAAGAAATTTCTATTCTTCATCCACAGTGTATGATGTAATTAAATTATTTTAAAAATCGAGTAATCAAGATTACTTGGGCAAACCTTTGTCAAGCATTACAATATGGAGTTACATTCACAAATGGCACTTCAAACTTTGCTGTGCAAAATAGAAGCCTTGTGTTAACCTTGTGCAGCAGTGGCATACAATTCTCTGGACTCTGGGGCATCTGGGATGGACCATCACAGAGTGGAAATGTGTGTTGTGGTCAGGCAAATCAGTATTAGAAATAATGATAGCATCACAGTTTTTACAGACTTGTCAGCTGTACATTCATTATGTGAATATCCCATTTCACAATGTCCCAAAAGTGCTGTATTGGACTGAAATCTGGTGACAACAGAAGATGGCACGCTGCGAAATGATACTTTGGTAGGATGTGGCATTTAAACAGTATTAAATTGGTATTTGGTAAGAGGCCCAAAGTACTTAAAGAAAATGTCTCCACACTTCACCGCCACCGCTACATTTAAACATTTGACACACGACAAGAAGGATCCGTTGTTTATGCCAAATTCTGACCCTACCATCCTAATGTTGCGGCAGAAATCAAACCCAAAGAACTGGATATTGTCTCTCTAGAGATGTGAGTGAAAATCCCAGTAGATTAGCAGTTTCAAAAATCCTCAGACCAGCCATACTTTGGGAGTCAGCTGTAATTGACAGTCTTAAACCAGCACAAGGTACCAGCACAAACACATTCGGTAAACCTTAGCAGAAGTTTCCAGTAACTACTGATCAGTTTCATGCACATGGTTTGTAAGAATTGTAGTCTACACAACAGAACTGTTTGGAGTTGGTGAGCTTTTTTGAATAAAGTCAAAATGAAGGTTCATTAAAGAAAGAAGTGAAAAAGCAGAGAGTTGAAGGGGAAAAGTAGATGGGTATGACAAAAAAACAAAGATATCACTACTTATATTCAATTTCTTTTGTTCTTCATTCTATCCTTTGTGCTTTACTGCTTTATTGCAGCCAAGATAGAAGCAGAGAGAGGCTTCTCCACAAAACCATGAACACTGCTGTTTATTATATTATCTCCCAAGTTGTATATCAACTGTCCCTGTTTGTCAAATTGCTAACTAATACTCTTTAATACTTTTGACTGTGTCTGCTGTGGATCAGCTTAAACACCACAGAACAGACACTGCTGATAGAATTACTAGCAATGATAACAGTGAAATATAGTAGGGGCCTGCAGGTGTAATGACATTCACATCTCACAACATTTTTCATCTGTCTTTTTCTTTTCCCAGCTGAGGTCCATTGTGATTTTCAACCAGACCATTTGCAGCCTCAGTTCTTTCATGCACATTGCCTAGCTGATGCAGAAAATTAAAAAAAAAACAAACAAAGGAATATTCTTTGCTCAAACTACACTCAAAGCAGAGTTAAATTTGCTGTCCTCACATTGTGCCTTTGATTTCATTATGAAAGCACTTAATTGATTTATGCTAGGAACTGGGGAAAATAACCTGTTGTTCCTAATGAATACTGAGACTTGGCAAAACCATTTATTGAATCAGATGTATCTAATTGTCATCCTCATCACCCTTGGGATTGTATGTTTGACTTTGTTGCCTGGGACCACAACGTCATAACACATAGCATATCATTTACATTTACATTATTTAGCCGATGCCCTTATACAGAGCGACTTACAATTCATAGTCTTACAATCCAAGTCATTGGGAATTTAGGGCCTTGCTCAGGGGCCCAACTGTGGTAGCTTGGCAGAGGCGGAATTTGAACCCTGGACCTTCTGGTCCATAGTCCAGTACCTTAACCGCTATGCCACCCCAGTTTCACATCACCAGTCTACGTACACCAACAAAGAAACAAACAGAACACTTAGCATTGATGCATTAAAGCATGTTGTAATTCAGACCATTCTACATCTCGGACAGCTATGTGGTGTTGTTAATTTACACAAGGGCATTACTTTGAATATTGGGGGCTCCAAACTTAACCAAAAAACTTCTAGCTCAGAGTTTAACCTTAAGAGTTATTCAGAAGTAATCTTAGAGAGTAACTCTAAACAAGGACAGGCCAAAAACATTTATCTCAATGAGGAGGTGGGGGTTGACCCGGTTCCTAAGTATGATGCATTCTTTTGAGGATTGTGATTGGTCGTCTCTCACACATACACATACACACAGCAATGTACTCTTAACTAGGGAAATACTATGTAACCTATTATAAGTCTTTGAAATACCAGGAATAGTCTGCTTTATTGCTTTATTTTATTAACAGTGAATTTACAATGCTGATCATTTTTGTAGCCTACTTAATCTATCGTTTAGCCTTAGAACTGGAGAAAACGTGACTCCACTCTTCAGGTATCTATTGCTGCTATGTCTAATCTACAGTGTTTAACTGGTGGGGCTGGTTGAGCCCAGGAAAAATGTACTGAGAGATTTCATAGTAAAAATCTAAAAGTCTAAAGTTTCACAGTTTTAATGTGACCATAAAGTTCAGTTCAACCATGGGTTTTGATGGTCATTTGGCCACTTCTTGGTTCTACTTGTCAAATTTCACAGTACATTTTTTCCTTCCTTTTTCCTTTTTCCTTTCTGTTTAAGATAATTCCTAAGCCTCCTAAACGTTCTACTAACCGTTTTTCACATTAGAAGATCTTTTAGTGGTTAACTAATAACTTTTCTTTACTAGGATCTACCTGTAACTTAAGAGGAAAACGCTCACTTGACTTTTCTTAGAATTTCAGCACTAGGATTTTGCTACTCTTATAACTAAGATTGGTTATATGTCCCCAGATAAAAAAAAAATATTATAATATATTATGATTTTTAGCACATCGATCTTTAGCTCATGTTTAGATTAGAATTGCTTTGGTTGATCTGTTTAGAGACCAACAGTTTCTTGCTAATGTCATACTATTATATATATTGTGTATGACTTTCCACTACTTATTTGTAACAAGCTGTAAATGGTATTTGCATACGTCTGTTCTATTGTGAGTAGTACTCCTTGTTTGTCGTAATGCATTCATTCTAACTATATAAACTTTTTCACATTTATTTCGATAAAAGTCTCTCTCATTAAACGAAAGTGTCAAGTCAACATACCATCCTCTTAAGTGTTATAGCTCTTAAATACATTACTGTATTTTCTACAACCCCAAATCAGAAAAAGTTGGGGCAGTATGGAAAACGCAATAAACAAATACCCACTACATTTTACCTTTACTTTGATTTCATTGTCATACAATGCTATTTTGTTTGTTTGGTTTTGTTTTGTCTGGTCAACAGCATTTCGTTTGGTAACATACATCCAGTCCTGATTTTCAGCCCTGAAAAAAGCATTTACTACTCTGTAATGTTGCCATTCCCTGTCACTTAAAATACTTTTTGGTACAGAAAATTCCAAGTGATTCTTGTGCTGCTGTTTTGGTGTTTTTCTGTAAATCTGTGAACTGCTGAAACGCAGTCAGCTTGTTTATATATTTTGAAGGAATCAAGTAAATTAAGGTGTAATGTGTGTGTGTGTGTGTGTGTGTGTCTTTTTCATTCTGTATTTAAAATCTGCAATCAAATCAATACTGATATTTTGTGTAGCCCTGCTTTTGACAGGGATGCTTGTTTAATTATTGCTGGTGTTGTTTCAGGGCTCCAATACAAACTTGGCCTCAGTCACTTTTGGTTCCAAGTTAAAGTAAAAAAAATAGACATATGTGTATTGTCAGTATCACCATAGTTATTTCTTATTATCAAAGAATATTTGTGTTGTCTTGGCAATAGGTTATTTGAGACTCATCCAGAGTGCAAAGATGTCTTCTTCCTGTTTCGTGATGTGGAGGACCTGGAGAGGTTACGCACCAGCAAGGAGCTACGAGCCCATGGCCTCCGGTCAGTGTTACATTTGTGAAACGTCGACAAAAATGACTGAGACCAGCTTTTTCTTCAATACATATTTGTGCTCATTACTCCTGCCACATGATTTCCTACCTAAATACATTGCTGAGTGCTTTTACTTCCCTGATGACCTTGTTTAATGAAATAATATCACTTATTTTAATCACTTCATATTCATTTTGAAAGATCCCCTAATGTGATCAATGTATTAAACTCCTTGGTTTATGATCAATTCAACTTAGGGCTACCTGTCACATATATTCTAATGCTATAACCACAGCAAATAAATACCAGTACATCAGTGAATCTGCAATTTCTATATTTACTCATTCATTCAGTCATTAATTTTCGTATACAATTTATCCAAGTCATGGTCGCAGGGAATGATGGTGCCTAGCCAGCAACACACAGGGTGCAAAGTCGTCATAGGGCACACACACTGAAATGCTCATACACAAACTCACACTAAAGGCACTTTGGAAACACCAGCTAGACTACCTAGCATGTCGTGCAACACATGTCACAGTAACCCTACACGCACATTGGGAGGACATACTAGGACATACAAACTCCACACAGGCAGAAGCTCAGGGTCAGGATCGAACCGGGGGTCTCGGAGCTGTGAGACAACAGTGCTAACTATGTCATGTAGGACACCTAGCAAACTATACAATATAAAGGGTGTTTCTTGGGTTCACCTTTAGTTTTGCGAATGGGAAGTTGGGTGTGTGCTCCATCAGTCTGGTAGAGAGTTTGACCAGAAAATTAGTCCAAACAAGAATGTTTATGCGAAACCAAAGTATTGACCATAAGGCTCACAGAATGTGTTTAGTATTCAGTCTACCATGGTTAAGTGTTAAGGCTGTTATTTTCTCCCATTTCTGATTAATTTTCACCAAAACATCTTACTGAATGCAAAACAAGCATCAACAGATCCTGTCTTTAAGATGAACAACACTTGGATCTTCACAGCATGCCTTGACTTGGCCCCTAGATAGAAATCCAAAAAGGGTTCAATCAGAAGAATGTGATTGATCCCTTACAATCAATCCTTTGAGGAAACTGCACATGAAGATAGTCTCTTACAAAACATGACAAAGCATTGATAAGAAGGTGGCGTTCAATCTTGGAAGAAATTAGGAAATGTCCCATCCTCTAACAACAATGAAGGAAATACATCTTCACCTAATAGCCTTTTGTAGCGGTCTGCTCTTAATGTTCCACCAATGATGAAAGGTCCCACAATCTAAATACCAAATACACCATCGTACCATCGTGAGGCAATTGTGTTCAATTGATCAGTCCATTGAGGGTTACTGTCTGACTAATGTCTGTGATTCTGTTTGTTGATATCATAATTCACAAAGAAATTTGTGTTATCACTAAATAGCACTTGATTGGAAAAAAAAAAAGCATTTATCTAAGTTGCTCTGTCAAACATTATGCAAAGTCTACCAGATGGGCTGGTCCATCCTCCTTCAGGTGTTTGTAATCATCCAGCTTTCTATTTACTGGCGACAGATTCTCTTAAATACGTTTGGCACTTGTCCTGTGGCTAATGGGAGCCTGTTTTGGTGGTATTGGTTGGTTCAGCAGCAATGAGGATGCTGTCAACACATTGTGCTTGGGATAACGGCATCCTTCAATTGTCCTAACAACATGACACCTACAGCGACATGGGAACGAATAAAGTTACATTAACATGAGGCACACTGTTGTTTTTCAGGGGAAATTCTATCCCGCAGTTTGATATGTCACACAGTGATCTTACCATGTGAAAAACTGAAGTTGAACTATACATAAAACATTATATCATATGTATATACATAAAACAATGATTGTATTAGACATTGTAACACAACTCGCCGATTAGCCTTTGACTACACACCAGAGAGCAACAGCTTACCAGAACTTCCCAAGAAGAAGGTAAATGGGTCTAAATAGGAAAAACGCATTAATAAGCAAGAATTGATGTAAGCCATAGGAATTTAATTTCATACATCCCAGCAGGAAGTGTGTATAACATGGTGGAACCCATTTCTGAATTACCATCTGAATTACACAAAGTCTATTGTGTTTGTCCAACTGCAGCAGTAGAATAGCCCATGACTGATAAAAAAAAAATACAATGCACGTTGTGACAGCTGGTGTGAACAAGGGCTGTTGTGATGAACAACAATGGCAGGATCATGGCTCTCTGACCTCATGCTAACAGTAGCGCATCGCTCCGGTCCAAAAGCAGTTTGCCACTTACTTGTTTTTCTGGCATCTCATTATAAAAAAGGCCATAGGGATGCACTAAAATCATGTCTGCTTGGTGCTGTAGAGAGAAAAGAGAATATTATCCTCATGCACTCAAA
Source organism: Parotocinclus haroldoi (assembly GCA_034779995.1). Lineage (NCBI taxonomy): Eukaryota > Metazoa > Chordata > Actinopteri > Siluriformes > Loricariidae > Parotocinclus > Parotocinclus haroldoi. Next base: position 6,494 of record JAUZST010093234.1, read on the forward strand.
CAAATGGCAAGTAGCTCTTCATCTTCTGCCACAAACAACAGAAAGCAAGGCTGCCTGGAAATGAGGCAATGCTGTCTCACCTTCTTTGTGTCTCATTAATTGGAATCCAGCACTTCTGGATTCTCTAGATACAAGAGTTGGTGTCACAATTACATAACAATAACAATTACAATAACATTTGGTATGTACTATGTTTATCTGCCGGGACTGTGATGGTCTAGTGGTTAAGGTACTGGACTATGGACCAGAAGGTCCAGGGATCAAATCCCACCTCTGCAACAGCTGGGTCTCTGAGCAAGGCCCTTAACCCACAATTGCTTGGATTGTAAGACTGTATGAATTGTAAGTTGCTCTGGATAAGAGTGTCTGCTAAATTACATAAATGTATATCTTCCATCACACAGATTAGCTGAGAAGTCATACATCAGTCCCCTGACATAATAAACAAGTATTTGATGCAAAACAAACCCAGTCATGATTTAGGTGACAGTAATGCAGGTGTATTGTATATTACACAGTATGTTGTAAATGTTTTATGGTGGGCGTGACCATTGTCTTGGTGAAAAGTAACATGCTCTTAAAAAACAACTTTTAAATTGTGGGAAGCAAGCTTTTCTGCTATAGTTTCCTATACTCCAAAGCACCCATACCAGCAGCGGATAAGTGTCTCCACACTATGACTCCTCCTCATCCTTGTTTAATGGTAGTATACATATGGTGGTACATATTCACTGTTGTAAAATCTTTGATGACACCTCTCTGGCCCATCAAAATGCAATGATTCTTCAGTCTACACAAGTACTGAACGACTGAATTAAACTTTCCATATTCTGTCAATAACTTAATTTTGTGCTTGATGTTTTTCTTAGACAACAATTTCCTTTTAACACATCTTACAGACACAAAATCTGCATTACATACCTTCTGGTTATTCTTACTTTGCATTCTAAAAATGTCACATGGTTCCAAAATGTTAATGTTATTTTATTAGCTGGCAGCTATGTAGTGTCTGACAGCCGCTCTCATGATATTTTCATTTTTGGGGAGCAGATTTTCTCACTCATTTGCCAACTCAAGGTTTAACATTTGTGCATTCCAGAGGTTTTTATGCTTAACACAGTTGTACAAAATAGCCTGTCGCCTCAAACCAACTTCTCATCAGCAAGGCTTTTCTTAATCACACCATTCTGACTGGATTCTATAAACTGCGATGCATGAAAATCCCAGGATATCAAACCAGCCGATCCTGCACCAATAATTAAGGCTTAGTAAAAACAGAGATCACATTCTTCCAGAATTCTGATGCCTGATGTCAACACTACCTAAAATTGGTGACTCATATCTACATTAATTTATGTTGCAATACAATTGGCCGATTAGGCTGTATGTGTGTTCCTAATAAGTGCTCAGTGAGTGCTTACAGACTAAACGTGTCTTGGACTACATTTTTCATTAATGAATGCAGAGGATACTGTTGCCTTAAAATTGTTGATATTGTTGAATTGCTGAACTGATTGGTGTTGTGTTTTTTTTCTACAGTGTAATGTCTTTCATTGAGAAGAGTGTGGCCAGACTTGATCAGTTAGATCGACTGAACTCACTATCTCTGGAGCTTGGAAGAAGCCATTATCGTTATAACGCGCCGCCGAAGTACTATGCGGTAAGAAATGGAGCATTTAAAAAGATCATTTGATTTCTGCAACCCTGTTTGGAATCAACAGGTGTCAGGATTGCAGATTATTCTGAGATTCCCAGAGTTTATTATACATTACTGAACAATTAAAATTTAATGAGTGGTTGTAACGTGTGGTTTACTTATTTCCAGTATGTAGGCGCAGAGTTCATTAGTGCAGTGCGTCCTATTCTTAAAGACAAGTGGATCCCTGAATTAGAGGCAGCTTGGAAGGTGGGTGTGTAATGTAGCTTTGATACCTTGAAGTACCTCTGACCTTTTCATTACAAGAGTGTGATTACCATGAACAGTCATTTCAACACACGTCTTTCCACTGTTTGGAAATGAAGATGCCAATCTGTACGTTTGTTTTCAAATTGATCTCAAGTAATACAACTTTATAGAAGAAGAATATTTTGGATGCTACCAATGTAGCCATGGGAATGTAATGGAAATCACAAATAACCTGGATTTACATTTATAGTTGAGCTTGGAAGATTGTGAATCCTTTAAAAGTGTCTACAATTCTGCCTAAATATTAACTAAAACATTTAACAGGTTTTAATGGCAGTTCTAAATGTAGGTTGTACATTTAGTACTAAATGCACGATATTAAACAAATGTAATGTAATATTCACAGAAATTAGGGGATATTTAATTATATGAGCAAGATGTTATCATTTAGTAATTTCTTTATTATTAATGTCCTCCATTTCTAAATAGCCTGCATATCCTTTAGTACTGAATGCATGTGAACCTCTAGAACTGGCAGTTAATTTGAAGATGAAATTGGAGTTTGATCTTTTAAAAAAGGGGTTGTGGAAGTGTTTCATGGTACAAAGAAGGAAAATTTCTGTAGACCTCAACTCTAAAGTTGCTCTGCATAAGTCTGTAAAATTCTCTAAGTGTAAATGTTAAAAAGAACAATAGGCACACTTCCAGGTACGTACGTACATACTCCACGTGCATATTGTTCTGTATATGCATATTCCAGGCAGTAATACGGTTATTAACCCCTTCTAATATTACATTTTATAACCATTAATATCAGAAAAATGGAGATGGTAAAAGAACCAAGATTGAAGCAAAAATACCTAGTGTAATATACTGCTCACAAAAATTAGGCAACTATAGTATGTAATTATAATATATAATAAATTTTATTTAGCAGTATAGTACTAGACTAGTAGTCCTCAGCTTAGTTATGTCAGTCGTGTTGCTGGGGTCCTAACAAGGAATTAATTAGTGACAGCGAGAGGTACAAGGTGCCAGGCAAACACAGGACTTTTTATATTAATGATAAAACATGTTTGGAAATGGTGTCTTGCAGGAAAGGACAATTGGCAGCATGTTTTATTTGATTTTTATCAGTCTTGTAACATGATAAAAGCTTAACATAGATTTGTAACTGAGGTTCAGACTTCACTTTCAACATGAGACCAAAGCGTTCCACTTCCAAACACCAGAACCCCCCCCCCCCCAACATCCATTTACTATAGCATTAATGCTATTTACTCTTTATATTATTACTCTCAATAATATTTTATTGTTCAAAACCAGACCAAGCACTCTCAATGTTCAATTAATAATTGTTTATTAATTTCATCTCCACTTAATCCAACCCATGTGCTGTGGCAAGGTGGGGCCTACCCGAAAGTCTTAGCAGTAATTACCAAACGACATGGCAAATATTACTGTAACTCGTGATGTTTGAATCACAGTAGCATGGGGACACAGTGAAAGGTAATAACTTATTTGTATACTGTTTAGCCATAATTTGTGATGGTAGGTCATCAACAAGGTCACAAAGTCAATCCAGAGCAATTTATTCATTTTACATTTGTATTATAATCCTATCGTTTATATTAGCAAAATGAAAAATAGCAGTACACTGTCAGTCAAGTTGGGTTTTCAAAGTATAATGAAAGGTGTCAAAACGAACTGTAAATCCTCTCAAGCTGTACTCAAGCTAAACATGATTTTAAAACAGATAAATTATTTATGTTCAATGAAGTCCCAAATGCAAGCTTTGACACCACATGCAATTATATTTATATGTTCTTACATAAACAGTTAACATTATCTTTATGGAAATCCAAATACTAAAAGCATTTCTGCTCAATTTAATCAATAATTCCAAATTAAGCTGATGGGTGCTTACAAATTTTGGGCATCTTTCCAGACAATTGTCTTCTGTACATTTAAATCACATTTAAGCACTCATCCTGGTTTGCAGACCCTGTTCCAGTATGTGACACAGCTGATGAGGAAGGGCTACTCGGAAGAGGAGGAGGCCAAACGAAACAACACATTTGAATCCAACAGAGTGCGACCAGACAAGAGGAATACAGTACTTTGAAATGTTTAGGAAAGTCCTCTGTGTGAATTAGTTGTGTACATAATGTATTTATTTCTTCCAACCCATATGTTGTTACACTGCATAAGGATTCTTTAAACAGTTTATGATCCATATCAACCTGAACTAAAAAGGACCTGCTGTAGACCTGTTTAAATCTCAATAAAAATCCAATTACTGGCCATACGTTTTTATAACTTAACATCTCATCTACACAATGGGATACTGGCTTGTTTTTGTTTATTTGTGCTATGGGGGATAAACAAATATTAGGCCCAAGGCACATGTATGAATGAACTGGAATTTTAAATATAGTACCAGCAACAGAATAGCTCTAGTAAGCAACAAAGAACACAAATTCCTAAATAAAATATATTATCCTGGGTATTTCAAAAACTTTGAAAGAATACTGGATGACATGTAAATCTCCAACAATCGGCAATACGTTTTCAAATTTAAATTCCTTTACGTCGTAATATGGTTTGAAAATAATCTATTAGCAATCACTAAATAAAATGAAGTCACGTGGCATCACCTTTACTGAAGTATGCTCGATCTTGTTGGCGGAATCTTTACAAATTCGAGTTAAATGGGGAGAGGAGCTGCACCCTGATTATTGAGTCCATTCCTGCACAGATGAGCTCTTCTCAGCACAAAATGCAAAAGGCATTATTCTAGCACATTAATCAACCTCGACTTCCTTTGCCACTATGGAGTAGCATACGTCAGCAGCATCAAGGAATACAAGTTCAGAAAATGAATATGCGATTAGTGTCGAGGCTGAGTGAGCACTGCATGTTGTTGAAGGTGGCTTTGCTGAATGAATAGCTCCTCTCACACTCTCACCAAATTTACCATGTCCATCACTGTGTAGCTTTAGTCTTCTTGCTTTTACTCTTTTTATCCTTCTTCTTCAGTCCATCCATGTGTGCTCTCAGTAGGTTGGAGTATGCCTGTCCCAATCAAAGAGAAGTCTGATTAAAGCAGAGCTTTATCAGGACAAGTGTATGAGCTACTTTACCCTTTCCAGGCATGCTGCTCACCCAGGAATTTAGTAAGTAATGCTTGCATGTAAAGATACTCTCTACTCACGCATCAAATCCCCATGTCATGATTAAATTCTTACCATTATTGACTTTACATTCAATAAAAGGTATTTTTTCTGAAACAATGCCCATTTGTTGTGCAAGATTTTAAACTAACAGGTCTTCTGCGATTAAGAATTTTAATAACTACACTGCTTGCTAAGGTTTGGGGATATTTCATTATGGGAGATTAGATTTTGAAGTAGAATTTTTGTGAGCAGTATAGTAATATGAAGAATATGCCTTTAATTGAAGATAAGACCCTGTATCAAGTGTGTGTGTGTGAAAGGCTCCATACAAATATATACTTCTCACAGAAATGAGGGGAAATCCCCTGACAACTTCCCCAATAATGTAATGTCCCCTCAGTTTTGTGGGTAGTATATTTAAACAGTCCAAATCCCAAATGCTGTATATGATGATTGTGCCATCTTGATCTTCAAAGAACCCAATGACATTATTGGATACAAGTGATATCTGTGACTACATCACGGTAATCATCCACAACACTTGTGTAAATGCACAACAGAATCACAGTCCTGGGTAGATTCTGCCAAGCCAAACCTACAGGGATGTTGGGGCTGTTACTGGGACAGATGTGTGTATCTCTACATTCTCAGTCAACACGAACATTTTGTTGACTGATTTAAAACCATAAGTTAGGAGATATGGAGAAGCTAGGAAGAGAGGAGCTTAAATGGTCAAATCCTGCACCAAACACACAGCGATATGGCTTGGGTGGGGCCACATAATATTCTAGTCCATAGCACCTGCATACTAACCAGCTCACGACACACAAACCAAACAGCTTGTTAATGTCAAATGTGATTAAGATCAAGTGAGAGAATTCAACACTACTTTTCTTGATCACGGTTCAGAGGGTGACACTCCTGAGAAAACGGGGTACACAGATGGGACAGCAGTGGGAAGCACCAGGCCCTGGCAGGGGATGATCAGGGCCTGGTTCGGATGGCTGGAACACCCCATTTGTGGTGGTGAGCTAGTGAATTGCCACTGTGCCACACAAGCACCAGCGTGAAAGATGAGACTCAAAATACTACCGGAAAAGGGACTTGCTTAAAATACATTTTGTTTTGAAGATTTTCTAGGGGTGCCAGAAATTATCCTTGCTTTTAACCACATTGTATATAAGAGCCATTTGGCAAACTGATGATAGGGGATTATGACAAATGCCAGATCACTATTGGCCCCTGCTGGCCTGCACTCACAGTGCGCTTAAACATTCTGGCATGATCTATATCTACAATGGAGATCTTGCGTTTGAAGAAAATAATAGGCTTACTAAAAGGCTTTTTTTTCCCATTTTGGGCATGCTGACACAGCCCTCTCACAATAGAGATCCTCCACCTCCTGGATTATTGATTAGGCAACACACTGATTTTCAGCTACTCGTGCTGCACCTACAAGATTATTTTTTGTAGGCAGCCGATGTGTTCTGTGCTCGCGCATAGCTAGCGATCACATTACGATCAAACTACATGCATACCATACCCGAGGCTTCTTCAAGATCATACTAGTCAAATGAGCAGCATTTTGGGCAGACAAATTTGCTCAGGCACAGTACAGATCACCTAGTGCGAGTTGGCCCCGACTGTAAAACTACAATGGATGTAGTCAGCTCGCTCTCACTTTTACACAATATTAAACAGATATGCTTTGAGTGTCACAAAAATCTACTCTTACAAGCCCCTGGAGCACACCTGGTCAAGTTAACTTATTTTTACTGAATCAACAAAAAATAAAAGAAACTGAAAAAACAAGACATCCTTCTGTTAATAAGCCAAATATATTCTCAGGCCTTAAGCAGAAAAAAAAACACTATTGGAACATCTGGAGAGATGTCCAATGTCTGGCCCATAAAACTCTCAGGTTTTCCTGTCAGTATTAATATTCATAAAGACATGATATTTAAATTTGCTGTCTGCAAAAGTTAAAAAGGTATTTTAAGATTTAAAATAGGGTTATACAACATATAGAAAATACCTATAGACTCCAGATTAGCCTCATAGCTATATTAGCCATGTAGCACCAGTGGCTATCTAGAAGCAAACAAACTCAGCGTCTTGGGTAAAGGACCGCAGTTAACATTTGCTTTTAAATCAGTTTCAGCACAATACAATTCACCATTACAGAGAAATTATCAAGAACAGCTGTGTGAGAGGACTTACCATCTGAAATTTGATTACTTCTTTACTGCTGACCTGAAAGGATCAAACAGACCGGCATCAAAACAAGCGATGTCTGTAGATTATAAAAATGCAGGTATGCAACATTTAATGTATGTCTTATGTTAAGTGAAACGGGATGTGGACCACACATTTCCACAGTCACTGGGTATTTGACTGGGCACTTTCTTGTGAAACCTGTATGCAAACAATACATAATTGCATCAGTGACACTAACAGGTCACAGGAGAGTATCGTACTGCATAGCAGGGAGAGATGTACAGCCAAAACATCCAAAATTTTAAGACAGACTGATGTTTCTTATTATAATTGTGGGCTTGACTGTAAATTGTTAAAACTAACCCAAATAACTGGCTAGTACATGCTTCAGGGAAAAAGCATTTCCTCAGTTTTCACCTCAAGTGAAGAAGTTCAGTTGCCATTCGTCATCAATTAGGTGGGCCCTTACACCACTGTTTTTTCTGAGTAAGTGTATGTGCCCTTGGATTGATTGAACCCCTGTGTTGTCCAGTTAGGCACTGGCTCTCCCACGGCACTGACTAGAATAATACAATGAATATTATATCACAATTGTACTGATAGTACCATGATAGTCATTTCAGGTTATATCACCTACTTCCAAGTTATACACTGCTCACAAATTATGTCCCCCCTTGTTGTGAGTAGTATAATACAGCTATATTATGCCTGTACACATCATCATCTGCAGTTAAAAATCAAGCTGACACTACTCACCACTGTGCTGATTTTTTTCTTGCCATCTGAAGCTCTGAGGAGACATTTGTTGTCCGCCGGTTCAAACGTCTCTGGCTGGCCTTTCCTTGGGACTGGCTTTGTTCTGCCATCATCTGGAAAACATATTTCACCTTTAGAATCACAACACATATACATACACCTGGGATGTAATAGAAATTGTGCACTAGTTAAAATGTAGAAGCCTTATTTTATTGACCTACATTTCTTTAAAGTGATTACCACGCTGCCACTGGTCCGACACTTTTGGAACAGGCGTGTGAGCTCTGTGAGAAACTGCAGAAAAACAGAATTGAATTGAAATGAATTAGAAGTCCAGAAACATAGGCTCAATATGCCATATCTGAGAAAGGAAGCACAAATCTATCTATATTCTTCTTGTAGGTGAGGCATGTCTTAAGTTAAGCTGTGTTGGAGGCACTGCATCAATTCAGCAAGTTCTGTAAAAATAAATAATTTCTACTGCATTTCACAATAGATCTCATTCATATAGATCATTCACATAGATCTCACAGACGCCATGCATCACCACCCAAACTAAATTAAGTAGTTCAGCAAAGTTGCATGGACTCACAACCAGACATTGCATATTCTTTCCAAGTTTGTCATGTTTTTGACAGCAATGGCTTTTTAACACATCTAGACAACCAGCATGACACAACCTTCTGGTCTTTGTTCTTCACAACAGTGTTTTGATTTCTGAGATCTGAAATACTGCTGAGAGTTTTCAAAAGCTTTTATCCCCCCCCCATATCTATGAAATGCCAGTGACACTGATTCTACTTCAGAGTAGGGCTGCAACAACGAACCGATAAAATTCGATAATTAAATGCGTTGGCAACTAATTTCATTATCGATTCGTTGTGTCACACGATTTATGTCTTACTCGCCTTTACATATCCGCTTACGTCACCTGCGTCGCTTCAACAACGCTGGAAAAAATAAACTGGAACAACTTGAACGGAGCGACAAGGAAGTTTCTAAATAAGTTTAACATTAAGAAGTTAACACATTCTACAAAAGAAACAATACCAACGCAGAGAAGGAGGTTCGGCTTAAATCCTCAAAAGTGTGGGAGCACTTCACGCTTCACACAACTAAAATGTGTAACATGCAAGCTTTGCAAAAGTGATTTGACTTGGCACGGGAGCAAATGGTGGTGATACAGAACCTGAAACGCAAACATGTTAGAGTAACCGATGAGGATAAAGGAAGCTCAATAGCAGGGCAAATCACTACAGTATCCCGAGTTTATTCGGTTTTGAAGTAAGGAAACGTAACGGTGCACTCTCACTATGCGAACTAGCATAGCATAGCACGGTTTATGCTGTTTTTGCTTGTTAACTGGATAAAGGCAGTGATAGAGTATGTGTGTTACTTTTAATTTAAATTTAATTAGTTTAAGCAGTGTTTATGTGATTTATAAATATAACTTGTACACAGTTGTGGTAATTAATGATTAAGCTTAAGTTGTAATTGGCTGACAGAGTATGAGTGAAGACACTGCACTGTATAGGCAGGATGAATTGCATTTAGACAGGGATTAAGGTAACATATTCAAGCTACTCTACTTGGTTTAATTAGGTATTTACACACTGTTACATATTGTGCCAATGTGTGCGTATCTCTTAGCTTTTGCACTTTTGCTACTTAAAATATTTTTTAAATATCCGATTCATCGATTAGTCGAAAAAGTAATCGACAGATGAATTGATCATTAAAATACTCGTTAGTTGCAGCCCTAAATCCATTCTAGATATTCACATTACATTTTATAGAGAACAATTATAGTGTTACATACTGAAAGAGAAGAAAGATACAGACACAGTAATCACACACTTGCGTATTTAGCACTCAATTAACAAGCACAAAAAACCCTGGGAAAAACAATGGACTTGTTTGTTCGGATGAATGTGCAGGCTGATGCTCACTCAACGGGAAACAAAGCCAGACGGAAACTCGTACTCACGTTGACCGATACTTCACTACTTAGGTTAATAACTACAGCGACTATAATAAACTTGCTCTTATAGCTTTTTTTTGAAACGTTGAAGAGAAGACGTTTTTTCAGTCATACGCATGAAGTCAACCAAAGCTTGGAGGTGTTACTTGCAGAAATAAAAAGGATATATAAAGTAAATGAACTAGGTCCCATAATCCTGTCTTATCTAAGTGCACCTGCATACTCTGTTTGAGGGTCTCCAATGGGTGAGTGATGAACACGGGTGGCATCACGTGGCCACACCGAATAAAACCAGGTAGATGAACAATAACTGAGCCAAATTTCACCGAAAACCATTCATTTATTATAGCATCTTACTTTATTTTATTATTGTATCTTAATTTATTAATTGTATTTTTAGATATGTTCTTTCTCATGATTATTTTGTTTGGTTTCTATTTACTTCAAGTACTACTTGAACTTTATTAGTTGGGCAGCTTCGTTTAACTATTACAGTATAATTTTTACATATCATCTGGACTAACTAAAGGGGTCGTATCTTTGTTGCCCCAGGGGTTCATTCTTTTAAATTTCGGAAGTTTTCCTTTCCAGTGTTTCCCAAGGCTTTGGGTCATGGTTTTTAGTTGAGACAGTAAACAAATTGCTATAGAAGTAAATTTGACTTTATAAGTTAAGAGTTGAGGAAATGTAACTTAGCACAACCAGTACAGGTTTAAGGCATATAAAATCACACAGTGAAATCGGTTACACTCTAATATTGGACATTTTAACAATAACAAATGTAAACGTTCTTATTCAGAGTTCTATAGCACCTTTAATTTTGGGTATAAATAAACGTTCTATAGCACCTTTAATTTTGGGTATAAATAAAATATTGGATCCGTTTTGTGTAGTTTGACTAAACAGCACTGCTTTACAAAGCCCCTCCCTTTCAAATCAGTGACACTATGATTTAAAGGAGCAAATTTGTCAGTGTTCACCAAAGATGCAAAACGTATTGACTCCAGCAGTCTGTGGCCCAAAATCAGTCGTTGCGTACATCACCCAGGAAGGTCTAGCGTGTCTCAATTCTAATAATTCTTGTCTTCTAATATGTGTGCATGTGTTTTTTTGTAGCTCTGCTTACAGTTTCGGAGGAGGTGCGTAGCCGCTGCAGCCTCAAGCACAGGAAGTCTTTGCTACTTTCAGATGTTACCATGGAGAACTTCCCTGTGGACACATATTCAGTATATCATCCTGAGCCTGGATGCAGGTGAGCATCATTACCTTTTAATGCGGAGACTGATTGTGAAAGGAATTCCTGTGCTTTTCCATGTTTCTCAGAGGTCCAAATGAATACTCTCCTGAAGTCTAGGTTGTTTTTTAATTGCGTTGCTTTAAGTAAGTCTAAATATGTTTAGGAAAAAGAACCCCTGCCTATATAAATATACTTTGTGGAAAAATGGTTCGGATAGTGAATATTCAGGTAACACGAGCTGAGTATTCCCCTTGGGGTTGGGTGTTGCAGGGTCTTTGCAATGCAGCACACCAGAGATAAATGTACTTTTCACCGCCTTCATTCGTTTGTCAGCCTCTGCTTGCTTGTGTTTTCTTGCACAAGTTTTTTTTTTAACTTAACCTGCAATTAAAATAATTGCAGTAACTAGAAATGTACATATCCAGCTTAAACTGAAAATCACAAAAAAATTCACTCAACATGTCAAATATCTGTTCCCTTTAAATTATCTTTGAACAAATCTTTTAAAACAAATTCAATTGAGAAACTGAAGATATGCCACATATGACATATGCTTGATATACAGAAACAAACCTGACAGATATCTGCAAAATCTAGAAGTTTTCTTCTGCTAGAGCGTATTTTCACAACATATAAATATGGTTGTATTTGTATTAAGCGTTTGTCTGTGTGTCTGTGCCACCATCTCATGCAACCCTGATTGGGATAAGCAGAAAAGACCGTGAATAAGTGGGTGGATGAATGAATGAGTTACTGTGGGTTAGTTGTTTGGATACTGGGTTTACACAAAACATTTTGTAATTTAGCAGATGCTCTTATACTGAGAGAATTACAATCTATTCTTACAATCCAACAAGTAACGTGGGAATTGAACTCTGGACCTTCTGGTTCATGCTCCGTTGCCTTGACCGTTAGACTAGACTTATATTAAAATACTCCATATGTCACAACAGGAATCTGGATAATGGGATCTCTGAAAATGCATGGCAGTTTCATCTGTTTATTAGCTCTATATTGAACTAACGATTTGCTACTTCTTCTGTCGTGGAAGGCCATTAAAGGAGAGTCAGCCATGGACATCACCCAAGGTGTCGGACCGCTACCTGGCAGCATACTACCCCACAATGGGGCAGACCAGCCCACGCACACGCAAATCCATGAGCGTGGACATGGGACAGCCATCACAAGCTAATGCCAAGAAACTACTGGGTAAAGACATTGTATTATGTATGTACCTGTGTAGGACTAGAGCAGTTCTTAGTAAATATAAACACTTCATAGGAAATATACTACCCTTTTACAGCCGTGTGTGTGCATTTATAAAGGATGCTATAGCCTTGCTAATATGTAACTTTAGCTAATGAATGATAAAGATAAGGATATCTATATCAAACCTCTCAAGGTTTCTTCCTCTTAAATAAGGGAGTTTTTCCTTGCCACTGTCGCCATAGGCTTGCTCAGACTGGGATT
>JAUZST010093244.1:0-19235 GCA_034779995.1 Parotocinclus haroldoi
TATATAAAATAGAATTTCTTGCAGTAAGAAGTGGAGTCATAGGAGAGTGCAAGCTGTGATACATTGAATATATTCAATATATTACCCACTCTTAAGCTCACATTTTCGATTTTCTTATTAATAATAAATTAAACAGTTTTCTTTAGAATAAGATAAATTGGCAAGGGGCTTCCAAGTAATCTGTGCATGCAGCACAGAGTTCTTCCAGTGGATAAACTTGAACAAAATAAGATGGCTTAAATTCTCTAATACACTTATGGTGGTGCATAAATACAGTGTGTGTCTAAATACAGCGTGTCTTTCCAACTCCTCCCCATCTGTGTTTGTGTATATGCTTCACATGAGGGTTGTTACACACAGTGTCAGATGGCTATGTTACCACACAAAAAAAGTGTGTGCCAGATTTTACGGTGGTTCATTAACCAGAGTGACCATAGTGATTAGCAAATCAAAACTCAGCCTGATTTCACATACTCGAGCAAGAAATACCACTTGCCAAGACTGACACACACTGGGGATCGGCTGTGTTTGTCTAGCAAAATATCACTCTTATCACAGGCTAATTAGAGAGCTGGTGTGATCTTTGTGTATAAACAGTTTGTGTACTAATAGATAAGGGACAGGGATAGTTAGCTGGGGTAGAAACAAGGCCAGATTATGGCCTACTGTTACATATTTTGTAGAGTCAGTAGTGTCTAATTCATAAATTAACTTATTATACCTTATGTTGGGTATCGTACGAAAAAAGTATAGCTTAATAATTTGATTCTTCTAGGTATTTATGATAATGTGCAAACTTATATGAGGCAATTGACCAGAACTTTTGTGGTCCAACTACCAGCACTGCCAAGCTGGCACTACTGAGATCTTTCCATTGAGATGCTCTGTGAAGGCAAAAGTGAGTCAGGGCTTGTTGTCTAAAATCTGAAACCAAACTTAGGATGTCCACAAACCTTTGTCAATGTAGTGTATTTATTGAGGTGCTAGTATTGTTACTTTTTAGTTACGTACTTTGTAATGAGTGCAACTATTTTAAAAACCATGCAGCATTCACACTGATGAACACTACAGTATTTTCCTGATTGTATACACTTCTAATTAATAAATAGTCTGAAGTACTGTAAAGCTAGTTAAATCTAGTGCTTCTAACATGTCAGCTATCAAGTCAGTCTACATTTTTTAGAGTCAGTTCAGTTGCAACTGAACCAAATTGAACCCATTTGATATGTGTCTGAAAATTCTGGAGTTCATTAAGTGCAGTTCCACTCTGCAGCAAATAAATAACTAAGATTGTAGTCATCATAAGTACAGGCTTGTTTTAGGTGACATAATCAACACATGCCAGAATTAGTTTAATATAGCTGGGGTTGACAGAGGGGAGAGACATTGCATGTTGCTTTTTTGAGGACTACTTCCTCTCATCATGAAAACAATGAACCAGTGGCGGCAGGTCACTAAGCCCACCAAAGGCTGCCTCATGAATCATGTGGCAAATGATAAGAATGTCCATTTTAAGAGTAGTTTTGATTGTTGAAACGGAAGGTGTGTGTTCATGCCTAACTCTTTGCAAGGTTATGCTTAGATATATGAAGGTGTGTGCCTCGTATATTTTTGGAGCTGTAATCAAATTCACTGTTGTTACTTAAAGGTAAATGCAGATTGGCCTTTTAGTTTTTATTCAGTGTGATTATGAAATACAATTTGCACAACCGTGTACGTCATTACTCAAGCATGGCCGATGCTTTTTTGTAATTTGTTTCTTGTTAAATGACTTATTGTTTTGCATCTTTTCAGGGATGCAAATAGGCTAGGCACGTTTGGGCATTCATTTGCAGGCTTTAGTCCTAGTCTTAAATGCAAATTAAATGATCACAGAGAGACGAGTAATCATTAGAGATAATCAAAAAGTCCTTTCAGTCTTTAGATTAGTGCTTTTTAAATGATATACAACCTGCTTGGGTTAAAATCTGGCAGTTATACTGCATAAACAGGCTAATAAGATAAAAGCTGTCTAGTTAAAAAAAGTATTTTAAAGCAGATGCAATCTGATTGAATATTTGTAGCCATAAACACACTTGATATTCCAAAAAGTTGCTGAGAGTTTTTTTTTTTTAGATTTGTCTGGTTTCTTGAAGCTGCAATGGAAGTTTCATTAACACACATGGGTGGATTTATAAACTACAAAACCCACTGCTACCATATATCATACAATGTATGGTTTCTAAATCATTAGGTATTTACTCTCTGATTTCTATTTATTTTGTGTTATGTCATATTATTAAGGAACATGATCAGCATTTTGGTGTGTAATGAAGCTGTTGGGTGGATCTACTGAGAAGATCACATTTTTTCTTAAGTACAGAGGTGTATATTTGATTGAAGAACTCTACGGTGCTGCTTTACAATAAGTGTAGTAAATAGCATATGTATCTCATATTTGTGCATTGAGGATATTAAGCTGTGCAAACTGTCTGTGATTAGTTCTTAAGGCATCCTGCAGAAACATGGAAACTGTTAGTGCTCCTTTTTATAGTTTTGAAATCAAATGGGAACTGAACTTAATTGAATATTCTGTTAAACATGTGGTTTTTATTGCAAAACTGCTAGTGAACCAGTGATATCACGTGACCACATGTGACCTGGCGTTGCATTTGGCATTTTTCAGTCGAATAATACTTGCACAAGCATAGCAAGGGTTTCCCGGGAATGAGTCTGTCAAATTGTAACAATTCCTGGTGTCACATGTATCGCCAATCAGGCATTTATGGATCCAGCTTCAGCAGCCTACAAGTGTGCAAGTAAGCCCTAATTTGTGGGGAAAATGTGCCACAGGATACCAAAGGGACCTGTATGTCCAATGCATATTATCCAGACAGCCCCACAAGATAACTAGAGCTTCATTTTAGTTGTACAATTTAATTGATTGTAATACTGTCACTCTGAATAATGTGACATGACATACATGTAAATGTTTCAAGTAAGTATTGGTGTATTAATCTGACAAATGTATAAAGCACAGACTTCCTTTAAACAACTAACATTGTAGACTGAAGGATAAAAAAAAATTGATTGAGGAAATGGTAAAAAAAAAAAAACCTGGTTTATTGGCAGTTACCACCAACTAAATGAGATAAACTAGCAAAAGCTGGGCTAGTAGCAGATAGATGCATATGAAAGAGCTGAATAAGAATGTTGATCACATGATTTTATTTGTTTCTTTAAACTTAAAAAAGTGTTTTTAATTAATGTCATCCAATTGATTAATTTAGTATGAATTGTTATTCAATTAACTGTGGCAATATGGGTTTAAACAGATGAATTCAGATTTCAAGCCTTTGTGTCACCATTTCAGTTTAATTAAGGATGGCTTGGTGATATCTTGTTATTATACAAAGCCATTATAAGATATTTTATAATAGATAACGCATGGTTTTAGTGGGTCATTATCTTTTGCAAATATATTTGGCTAACAGCAAATTATAGATTTAATGTAGCTTTTGTCCATTTCATATAACGTTAAATAATATTACATATAGTACATAAAGTATCCAGAATTGATGAGTGCGGTGTTGTACACTGTAAACTATGTGATGTTTATGCTTGTCTTTTTAGTTGAGAAAGGACTGTATATTGTGTTTTATTACTTTACAAAAAAGAATACTCTCACTTTTTCTTTACCATGTCCATCATATGCAACACTAGACATCGTGTACATTATACATATCTTACTTGGTTAAATTTTCATTTCCTCCTCTTGTTTGCATGTAAATGCCGTTTCCACAGTGAGGACCATAAGGTGTTCCTGTCTGCCCTGGCAGTGCTGTCTCTGCTCTTGATCTATCTTTTGGTCCAGCGCCGCTGTTCTTTGGTTTCCAAGATTGCCCTAGCCCTCGGCCTAGTGGGGGTTTACAGCTACCGTGCTGCTGTTGGTAATGTCCTGTTCCCATGGCAGCACTCCAGTCAAACTGTATCCAAGTAAGTACCTTTTCCTTTGAGTACTCCGCTTTTCATCCCATTTCAAATACATGAATTAGGATAATTTGCATCTCTGTAGTGTCTCTGAGTGGGTGATCAAGAATATGTGTATATGTGCTTGAATGTGTCATGCCATGTACTGGCTCCCTGTGCTAACCTGCTGTTGGCTTCGTGCTAGGACAGGGCAATTAATTGAAAATGATTTGAAGCCACCACTGACCTGATCATGTTGATTATTTTTGTATTTTTTTGTAATTTTGTTAATACTTTTAAAATTGTCTTATCACGTTCCCCTTTGGTGTGCACAAATGCTACACAGTATGAAAATATTCAAGAAGATGGAAAGAAATAAACAATGCCACATCAAATACACATTTTACATTATACATCAAAAATGATTTAAATTGGTTGAAATATCCAATAAATGACCATAAACAATAAGTGTGTTTTCTTCAGGCATTTTAAAAACAGTATATGCCAGTGAAATCCCAGTTTTAATAGCTGAGCATATTCATGGTAAAAACCTTGCTTGTGAACTATGAGGGCAAAAAAATAAATCGATGTAAAATGTTCAGTTAATCATTAAATTGAATTGATATTGGTTACACAAGTATAGAAGATGAAAGAATGAATTATTGTTTGCCAAATTACATTAAGAATCTGCTTGTATCACCTCTCTAGAGAGGTGTATCAACTCTATCTCCTTCTGCAGACGAATGGTTTGTTATATTTAAACATACTACAAAACTAGATCCCCAGCATCTAGAGCTTAAATACCATATTCCATTATGAGCTAAATTATAGTGCAAAATTTTGTCTCCAACCCAAAATTTTATTTCCCATTCATTAACATTGGGGTCAAATCATGAATTTGTCCCAGAACAGTCAACCGAAGGGGCAATCAAAATAACTATAAATATATGTATACAATAGCACACTTTACCAGACCAGAGTGGATGTTAGAGTGGACTTATTATATGGGATGAAGAAGCTCCAAAATTAGGTGGAATAATAATAAAAAAGAGAATAAAGTTAATAAAACTGTAGACGTTGCACTTTATGTTCAAGCATTGATTCTGGTAGGATATTATTTAGGAAAAATGTCATAAACAATTTAGTTGTGCTTTAATGCAAATATAATTTCATCCAGTAACAATTATACCAACCCTTTTAGAGAATTAGCATTGTCATTAGCTCTGTCACAGCAGTACGTACAGAGCTTATTTAAATGTTTTAAAATGGACATGATTGGTCTTGCTCTTTAGAAGGTGTTGATGCTATCCTTAATTCATTTAAGATTCACAATGAGGACTAGGAGTTGGTGTACTTGTAATTTAAATTTCATTTACATCACTGTGCAGTATAATAGGCAGTTGATGGCAATTCTGCTATATTACAAGTATTATATGCAGTCATCTAGTCTTGTGAACATAGTAACATCAGAATTAGTTCATTACCTACCGGTTTCAGTTCCTACTCTAATTAAAATAGTGCAAATGGGTGATTAAAAGTGTAGCCAATAAGCATGAAATTCATTTTTTGTTCACAAGATGGCTGAGACTAAAGCAGATGTCTGCTGCATTTCTGCTTTCTGATGGCTAGCAGCTTTGATTGGCGCCACATTGAGAACAGGTCGCCTACTGGGTTTGGAGAGCATTTTTCGAATAGGAAGCTTTATTATTCCATCAAGCTGCTAGTCACCTGTGACGAATGCTGCCTTTTAAATATATGTACCTGGATCAATGATGCAGGTGATGCAAGTGATGCACCTCAGCTCTACCTGCCAATAGAGTCCTGTCCAGTTAAACCGATGGTCTTGACCACTGTGCTGCAGCTCATGTCCAGGGTGTTGGCAATCTTCTTATATCTTAGGGCATCTTTATGTGAATTTGTTCAGATCTTTAGAGAGTTCTTTGCCATGTTGAACTTCCAGTGACCAGTAAGAGAGAATGTGAGAGCGATAACACCAAATTTAACACACCTGCTCCCCATTTACACCTGAGAC
This sequence comes from Parotocinclus haroldoi, assembly GCA_034779995.1. NCBI lineage: Eukaryota > Metazoa > Chordata > Actinopteri > Siluriformes > Loricariidae > Parotocinclus > Parotocinclus haroldoi. Next base: position 5,981 of record JAUZST010093244.1, read on the forward strand.
CTTGTGATACTAGTCACATGATACCAGGGAGGGAAAATGGCTATCTGGGCACAATTTGGGTGTTTACTCACTTTTGTTGCCAGCTGCTTAGACATTAATGGTTGTGTGTTGTGTTATTTTGCTGACTACTTCACACTGTATCAAAATTGAATATCTTCAGTGTTTTCCCATGAAAAGATATAATAAAATAGTTAAATGTAAGAGGTATACTACTCCTAATTACAGCAAAAATATATATATTTTATTATATCTTTAACTATATATCTTTTAAAATTCTGAAAGGCAATGTCAAATAATTGAAAATACAGCACAGCCTAAAGCTATTCAATCAAGTAGGAAAAACTTTTATGCTAAATGAAATATGTTAATTATTTACCATTCATAGTATTCACCAAGAAAGAATAAACTGTGGTTTACATAGCATGACTGTTTTAATAATTGACTTTAGGATGGTAATAGATCTGACAAGAAACAGATTCCTATACACTGTCCTATGTTATCTTTTTCCTTCACTAGCATGACTTATAGGTAATGAAAATATTGATATATTAACAGTCCCATAATATTGCATTATACTGTGTATACTTTATGGCACTATAACAGTTTCCTTTCTTAATAATGTGAAATATTGTTGAGAAACATACGGACTGCACAGACGGACTGCCCAACCTATCACATGCTCCTCATCACTGTCCTTCTGATTACACAGACCTGTTGCCCATTAGTTCACTCCTTTATATTCACTCCCTGCACCTCAATTTTCTGCTAAGTCTTGTGGCTCACTCCTCGTTACTAAGTATTTTATCTACACTGTGTTTATCGCCAACTTACCTTTGCTTCCCACTGTCTCTTCTGTATTTCGACTCCGATTTCGCCTAGCTCTTTGGATTATGCCTGCCTTACTCTTTGCCATTTTCGTGTTTGATCCTGGAATAGCTTTGACGTTGATTCGGCCTGCCATTTTCAATAAAACGCCTGTTTTTGTCTTGCGTTACAGTTGTTACAAGATGTCAGACTTAACAATAGGCTTCATTTGGCATAATGCTGGTGCATATTAGAAAGCATTCAGAGTTATGTGAATCAGGAATAAGAGAGACATATCTGTGGTGTACAGGCTACAGTCAGAATATAATTTTATAGAATGGCTGTATCAACTACTTAGTGTAGGTGTAACATCACTGTGAATATGGCACACACTAGATGCTACATACCAACCCTGTTATGAGCATATGTTATTTTTTTGTTGTTTGTTTGTCTTTGCTGGTGCAAGATTAAAACTTTTATAATGGCAGCATTTTGGAAACAGTGTTTGTTATGACATATTGCCACATTTTAGTTAACTACTAAAGTGCAATTACTGGATTAATTACAACATTTACTGAACAAAATTGCAGTCTATGGTTTGCTTTTGCCATACCCATACTATGAATAAGCACAGAATATGAGAAAAAAACGTTTTTTTTAATCCTCTGTAGAGGACAAACCCCGCTGATTAGTCTGGCTTGGAAATTAATGTAGTCTATTATAACAGCTATTACATGCATGGTTGGGGATCGAGAAGATTTGAGTCAGAAGGCCTATTCCTATTTACTCCTGATGTTAATTTTTTATATAAACTGTAATACATGTAGCAATGTGGTACAAGCCCTTCTCATCATTCAGTGAAACCCTTAGACTCACCTACATGCAGGTCTAATAGTGCTAAACATACAGACAAAGAGGTAATGACACGACACACCTACTTTCACTTAAGACTATCTCTCTCATAAATACACACACCTCACTGTCAAGACTAGGCAGAGCAGCTCACCTCCTGCCCTTGACATTTTCTCTCTCCCAATTAAAAGTGCGAGCTTTGGCCTTTCTTGCCTGGTGACCAACTGCCTTATTGCAGCTTCTCCTTACATAACAGGGAGTCCTTGCTTTTGCGCCCTCGAATTAATTGACAGCAGTACCTGTGCATCCAGAGCCACTCACATGCTCATTACACAGTGGTGTTTTTGTGGCCTCTGGCTTTTTACTAATGTGATAACTGCAGTACTTTGTTCCTTAGCTCTCTCTGTCTTGTTAACTGAAGGAAGTATTCACTGAGAGTCACATGTTGTATGGTAAGTGTGTTAAAACTTGAATTTCTTGTTGTCTTTTAGACTTGACATTATAGCTGTGTCTACATTTTAATGTACAGTCCAAGGTCCATACTCAAGGGTACAGCAACAAGAGCTTGGAATTGCTAATTCCTGGGACTTTTTGTCTATAATCAAGTACCTTCTGTTTTATTTATTATATGCTGTGTTTTATTTTCTTCAGTTTCTTCAGTTCGTAATGCAAACTCTAGATTGCTCAAGGAGTGCTGATGTGCGCTCATACCCATACCAAAGTTTTTTTTTAATGGACTAAATGAACCTTGTATTTCAGTTTAATTCTTTTATTAAGTAATCTTTTTTCAAGTTCACCGAAAACTATTTATGCAGAGAATGCTTGAACCTGGTGTGTGGGTCCTTTTATTTTATCGGAAATGTTCTTACTGTAAACAAAAGTGTTTAATGTAGTAGTTAATTAAATATGTAAAAAAAAATCAAATCAATTTCACTATACATACACAGAGTGGTAAAATCTTATGAAGAACTGGTACATGTAAATAAAATCAGTGATTCTGTTTTCAGTTAATTTTTCAGTTCATTTCATTGTTTTTTTTTTGCCTGCTATTTCCCCGTTGTCATGATGAAATTAGTTTCGTTGACGGTTCCACAAGTGCTGTCAGTTCTATTGCAGGCACACTGCTGTTTGGCTTGCACCCTACTGTTTCATCAGTGGTTTCTTTTGCTCACAAATCTTATATTTGCCACTGAAACTATACTATACAACTGATACAGACTGAAGTTATTGGAAGCAGTAGATGCTTCATGCAAGATGTGCTTATAACATGCAACGTAAAGAGGATTATTTAGTTTGTGGCTGCACATGCTTACTTAAGCTGCAGTAAGATGAAATCAGCAATAACCTGTCATGCTGAAACATATCATTCTAATACTCATGCTCTCAATGCTAAATGCCATTAATGCATTTTCAGTAAATGTTTGTCTTTAAGGTCAGGGTGGGGCTAATACCTCACCCACAACAAAACATGATAAATAGGCAGGAATGTATTTGGGGGCAGGGTCCATATATTTCACATTTTGTCATATTAAGGCCACGTGCTAATATAAAACAATTTGTCCCCATCATTCTGCACATAATACCCCATAAAGAGAAACAGAATATTAGGAAATTTACCAATCTGAATTATTAAAAGTAAAGTATTAAAATAAAATACTAAAATTTGATATTTAGCCAAATTGTCCACTATGACACTTGACATTTATATTCAATGTCTCTTGATTATCTTTGAGAAGTTTCTACACTTAATATGAGTTCTGCATTGATGGTTGCCCTTCTGAAAGTTTTTGCACATAGGAAATGTGAAGCTCAGCCAGATTGACTATTGAGTTTTTGGTCACATATCTTATGAAGACACTTCTCTCTCATTTATGACCAGCCCTAGGTAGAGTCCTGGTTTTTCCAATTTACTTTTGCTTAAGTATTACGTAGGTAACTGTGGTCATGGGAAATTTCAGTGCAAAGATTTTTTTGTAGCCTTCTTCAGGTTGTCACACAGTCCTGTTCTTCCTCCTCATTATATTTACATTTACGGCATTTAGCAGACACCCTTGTTCTAGAATTCAAGCAATCTGGGGTTAAGGACCCAACTGTGGCAGATTGGCAGAGGTGGGTTTTGAACCCTGGACCATCGGTCCAGAGTCCAATACCTTAACCGCTAAGTTCATCACAGGTGTCTCCAATCAAGGTGTAGAACCAACTCAAAGATGATTAAGAGAAATAGGCCTCCAGAGCTAATTAGTGACATTTCAAGGTCTAAATACTTATGTCCATGTAAAATTAGTTTTGCCGTTTTAATAAATTTGTAAACATTTATACAATTCTTCTTCTTCTTTACATTTTTAGCACTTTTAGCCTCACCATAACAAAATGTGAAAAGGTCTGAACTTTACAAATGTATTGCATATAAAGCATAGTGTAAAGTCTTGGGCATTCTATATGTTTCAGTTTATATTCTTTAAGTTGTTACTGCACTTTCTTACTCTCCAGATATTGCAACTGCTAACAGACTGAAACAGGAAAATCACTATACGGACATTAAATGACTTATGCTGTTAAAGTATACAGTACTGTACTGAACTCTAATTGCCATATTTTACTTCATAATTATACTAGATTCCCATGTTAGTTGCTTGTTTATGTGCATTACTGTATTTTATATAATTATAATTATTAATTCTTCAGAAATAAAAAAAAATTACTGTGTATAAAGGTTTAGGCTTTGGACTCGTGTTTTCAGGAGTATCTCTTTGGTGCATTTTTGTATTTTTTGCACATAGTTTGCCTGAACAAATACACTATATTGCCAAAAGTATTTGCTCACCTGCCTTGACTTACATATGAGTTTAAGTGATATCCTATTCCTAATCCATAGCGTTCAATATGACGTTGGTCATAGAACCATAGCTAGAACAGCTTGAACTCTTTTGGGCAGGTTGCCCACAAGATTTAGGAGTGTATTTATGGGGTTTTTGACCATGAAGCACATTTATGAGGTCACATACTGATGTCTCTGCTCTAATTAATCTCAAAGGTGTTCTATGAGGTTGAGGTCAGGTTGTGCAGGACAGTCAAGTTCATCCACACCAAACCCTGCCATCCATGTCTTTATGGACCTTGCTTTTTGCACTGGTGCACAGTCATGTTGGAAGGGGAAGGTTGCCAGCTCCAAACTTTTCCCACAAAGTTGAGAGCATGGAATTGTCCAAAATATCTTAGTATGCTGAAGCATTCAGAGTTCCTTTCACTTGAACTAAGGGGCCAATCCCAGGTCCTGAAAAACAACCCTGCACCATAATCCCCTTGACCAAACTTTACACTTGGCACAATGCAGTCAGACAACTACTGTTCTCCCAATATAGCAATATAGCAATATAGTGTGTGCTTTATATGTAAATATGCTACACTTTATTTGCTTACACATTTCATGGTTCAGAAAATATACCGCAATAAGAATGTTTTCATATAGTGTGTTAATACTGTGTTATTGTTTAAAATAAGCACAATCTGCAAACTTTCAAAACTATTATGTAGTAATTCTGGGCGACAAGTTTGCTTAGTTAAAGTCTCAGCTTTGCCACTGACTTTACAGAGCTCTACAGTTAGCCATGTCTGATGCTTGATAAGGGTTCATCTGCTGGCTGATCTGTGCACATTGGCCTCTGGCAAGTGAAAAGCATTAGGTTGATCTATGAGCAAATAAGATCATAAGCTAGACTATGGCCTTCTTTTTAAAGGGTTAAGGATTGTGCTTGTGGCTGTGCTGGATAAGAGAAAAGTAAACAAAACTGGAAAAAATGATGCTTGAGGTCAACAAGAGAACCCATCCTCTTCAAAGCAGTGCTATATAATGATGGTAAGCTCTTGAAGAATCCTGGTATGATGCCATACAATGGTAAGGTGTTAGAAATAAGGAAAATTATTGATATCAGCATGTAATATGCAGTCCTGATGTACTAGGGCTCTTCAGTTTGTTCAAAGGGATTTGTAAAGTATGGGATCAAATTGTCATCTGTCTTTGTGATGCAGACATACTGACTGGTTCACCTTCTGTTTTGACTTGAGATGCCTTTTGAAATGTAACCTCAGGTCAGAAAAACTAACAATGCGAACATCTGCTTTAATTTGGTTTAAAATAGTGGTATTCAAAACATCTGTGCTCACTAATTAAAGTCCCAGACACACCTGCACGGAAAGGATAGCATGGTGGGAGTAGCACTTTTATTTTTATCTGCAAGATTAATCTGTAAGCATTTGTTGTGCTGACACCTTGTTTGTGATTGTTTATGCATGCAGATTTCTTCAGAAGCAACAAAAGGGTGCATCAGGAAAGTCACACAGATGGAAAGGTCTGTCAGTTGTTTTAAGAAAAGGGTTTTTTTTCTTACTCCTATTACTTGTGGTCTTGATTAGCTGTTAAATAGACTTGTATAGAGCTGGAGGCTTTTACGCTGTCAGCCATACACCACATACTGGAAAATGTACTTCTTTAACATTAACAGATGTACAGGATTAACTGATACAGCTTTAGAAGCAAGCGATGAACCTCATACAATTGCATAACAGCACATAAAAGCTTCCATAAAAGAGTTCCAATTAGATTAGCTTCTAACTTGCATACCAGCTAACTAACTGCTCACTTCTGTCACTTGTAGACATGAGAGGCATTTTGTTATCTCCTTGTTTGTGTTGTCATATTCACACGGATTGTGTTATAGTTGCTAAATGCATTGAAATGACTATGGTTTGGGCAATGTCCTTTATAACAACCTGTTCCTAAGAATATAATGCAGTCGTTAAACAGCACATACCTGTAAACTAAAACATTTGTTCACTTTATAGAATCTAGGTCTAGTCTAGAGCTGAATTATTATAATTTAGAACATATAGCTGTGGCAAATACTGTGTTACTGTTCATAGTTCATCTGCAGTCTTATCTAGGCTTAATTATGTTGCATTATTCTGAAACTTCATTTGGATTGGGTAGCTCATCAAATACAAAAAAATCATTTTAGACTAAGGTTTGTAATTATGGGGAACCTTTTCATCTATTTACTATTACATACATTAAATATGCAGTTAGCCTAAACCTTAATCTCAACGGATTCTGATATTTTTCACTCATAAAATGTAACGTTGTGCTGAACAAAAACTACTTATTATAAATCACACGTCTCTTTTTTATGTGATTTCTCTTATAAGGTGATGTCTATAGTGAATATGTAAGGATTAACAGTCCTATAGACCCTCCTTCCCCATGCACCACCACTGAAATATTCATCATTCATCATCAGGGTGAATTCATCAATAGAAGAGGGTTCTATTAATTGACAAGTTAATTGACAGTGACAAATGTGATCACTGAACCAATCATTCAAATTAAGTTAAGATGGATGGATTCCCATTGTACTGAAATCCTTGAGTATTTGCAAAATATCACTTGTCGATGAATATCAATAGTCAGATCACGACAAGTACAACCACATACACTGGATATTTAATTCCCCTTATTTTTGTGAGCATTATATGTTCTTAATCATTTAACTTTACACTTGGCCAGAAAGTGGTTCAATGAAAGTAGAAGTTTGCTTGCTTGCTTGTGTCTTTACAAAAAAAGTTTGCTTGAACGTTTGTGAACCCTGTAGAATTATTTGCATAAATATGACTCAAAACATGTAAAGCAGACGAAGAAAAACCACTGGAGAGATAAATATTATACTTGGTCTTTTTTTTTTTTTTTTCTTTCTTTTTTCTTTTTTTTTTGAGAATAATCTAAGGTGCCCTCTTACATCAGCGATGACAATCATGAGTGAGTGGGCACTCTGTTTACAGTGAACCTATTCTCAAAGCCTTTACCAGTACAGTATATAAAATAATATTAATTTCACAAATTAACTGACTAAATTAGCAAGAGACAAAGTAGTATTATGTGAAATGTATAAAAAAAAGTACACTTACATGATTAAATACATATTTAACACCTGAAAACTAACCAAAAATAAATTACCCATAAATTAAAAAAATATTAATATATATATATAGTTGAATTTAAAAATAGTATTTGTGTGTAACAATATATTTTAAAATAGCCATGGCACAATTATTCAACCCCTATATATTATTGTTGTTTTAAAATCTTTGTCAGTTTTTATGGACTAAAATGGAGTTGAAATATAATTAAACCTTTGAGAACTCAATCATCTATCATTTGCCCCAGCTGTGATGCATATATAAACCCCCACCAATAAAGGAAAGAGTTGCAATCATGGAAAAGACAAAGGAGCTTCCACAAAAGATGAAAGAGGATTATTTAATTGCACCTAAAGGGCCTTGGGTATAAGAATATTTCCAAAAATAGAACATCCCAAGATACACCATTGGGGGCATTATAAGGAATTTTGAATCTATGGAACAGCTGCAAACCTACCTTCATCAACGACCCTTATCAACTTAGTCAGGACAACTATAAAAAACCCTTGTGTGAGTGCAAGAAACCCACAGGATGACCTGATGAAGGCTGGAACAAGTGCTTTAGTAGCAACTATAAGACGTGCACTGAATAAAAGAGGGCTTCATGGCGGACTCCAAGACACACTAGAATATTCCAGGAATTTGGATAAGGCTACAGAGTTTTGAGAGAGGATAAAACTGTTTGGACATATGGACAAGTGGTATGTCTGGCATGCAAAAGGCCAGGCTTATGACAAGAAGAATATCATCCCTACACTCAACCATGGGGGTGGGTCATTGATGATGTGAGGCTGTTTTTCTGCAGCAGGAACTGGCAGTCTTGATTATGTACCTGGCATCATGGATTCTCAGAAATACCAGACCTATTACCATACCTATACCATATACCATACCTAAGAGGAATGTGATGTCATCTGTTATAACCTTGTCAGTCATTGGACCTTACTGCATGACAATGATCCCAAGCACACCCCCGAGTCAACCAAAGCTTGGCTGAGAAAAAGCAGCGCAAAAGCCATGAAACATCACTGAATTAGAGGCTTTTGCATGTGAAGAATGAGCCAAGATTCCAATTGAGAGGTGTAAGAAGCTTGTTAGTACTTAAGAAAAATGTTTGTTGGAAGGTATAGTGGAAGTCAATTATTGCTCCACAAAATATTAAAGCAGGGGGGTTGAATAATAGTGCACATGCACATGGGTTCAGAGTTTTTCAGTTGAACACCATTTATTGTCATTATCATTACCCTATATACACTGCTTACAAAAAATAGGGGATATTTCAAAATGAATACAAAGCCATACAAAAAATTGTTATCTTTTGCAAAGAAGATGCCAGAACAACATGTATTTAATTGGTGAAAATGCACTATATAAAAGGCTGAAAGTGCTGGAGTATCCGTTCCCTGATCTTAAAATTACACATCCTGCAATTTCCCAAGCCCTTCACAATTTGCCTGAATTGGAGAGCCATAAGACATGTTGAAGCTGGTCAAAAACAGATAACATTGGCAACAGCACAACAGCATTTGGAGCATCCCAAAGTGTGATTACCTGTTAGTGAAATCGCTTTCATCAGACTGGAACAACACAAAAAAGACTAGGGCAGGGTCGCCATTGCTGCCACTGGACGATGGATATGCACCCAGACCATCTGAAATCTGCTTCATCGTGTTGGACATCGTGTCGCATGCCCAGCGACCAATGATATGCATACTGTTGAACACCATAGAACGTATAGAAGGTCCACTGATGAGCATATTAATTGGATCCATGATGAGTGGTCTACTGTCCTCTTATCTGATGAGTCACGGTTCAGTTTGACAGCCAGACAGTTATCGTGGCCTGAACTGGAGTGAAAGCGGAACAGCAGTTGGAAACACCTTTGGCTTATAATGCAAGGCCCCACCGACATCTCGTCAACAACATGGTTCAGGAGGCAAGTTGGTATTTTGTAAATTCCAGCAGATCACCATCAGGGAGAAAGTCATTGCTTGCCAAAAAGAATACTTCTCCCCACCTGTAGTTTGTGAAATATCACATGGCCAAGCGAGAAGGTTGTAGAAAAAACAACCGTTGAGACCAAAAAAAAGATGTTTTGAATCATATGATGTGTTTTGTCTGGATAAAGGAAAAGGTATATTAGAGGATCAGAATGGTATCACTTCTATTGATACAGGGTGGTTGTAGTATCATGATTTGGATCTGATCTGCTGCAGCTGAAATCTGAATTATATCTGCAAATTCTAAAGGAAAATGTCAGGACTTAATATCACGAACTGATCCCCAAGAGAATGTTGATTATACAACAAGAAAACGACCCTCATCCTAGCATCCTAGAAAAATGGTTAAAAAAGGTTACTCTGCAAGCAGTTCATGTGAGGAAACACACCGACATCCCAGAACTGAAGCTGTTCTGTATGGAGGAATGAATTCAAAATTAATTACCCCCTATTTTTTGTAAGCAGTGTAGTTCCTCCAAGCTGTTATGATTAACAATATCTGCAAATGTTTAGTTCAGAGACTTTTACTACTCACATATATACAATCTTCAATTGTTTTTCCTTAATAAATAAATGATCACATACATTTCACTTGTTTATTTGAGATTGTTCTATAGATTTTTGTGACTTCTGTCAAAAAACTTTGTATTTATGCATAAACATACATTTATCTGCATAAATAGACGGCTCACAAACTTCCAAGCACCACTGTATTACCTTATTTAGCAGTTGTGTTTCTGTTATTACTTATATTAAAATATGGATGCATATCACATTATGATGAGGTTCAGGGAACTTCCATCTAATGAGTCTATTTACAAGCAATGCTGCTACTAATGCAATGCATCGTAATGCAAGGCTCTTGGGCAATCCCCTTCTACTTGCAGCAGGTACAGACCGTTTTACGTTCAGTCTTTTGGCAATGTGTGAGGATAGCTGGCATGCTGCCCCTGCTTACTATAGACTCCTCCATATGGCATAGTGGCGTTTCTGTGCTGTTACTTGGCATGCTTTGTGTCCTATCACCGCTTATAGAGCCCAGACTGGATATTGGTGGCATACATTTGCAGAGCATGGTTATATCTGATCCATTTTGAGAGCTCTTGGCTAGTGTGTATACAAATTTTAAAGTAATAGAGTCTAGTCCTTGAACTGATGCACTTAGAGTGCATAGGTAATATTTGAAGTAATCCACTTGAACAAAATGTTTTTGCTACAAAATGCCCTGTTCTTTGTACTTCTGGCCCAGCATTTTATGTTGCAATCTGCCTTGCTCTATATATAAACCTACTCTGCTTGTTTTCTTGTTTGTTTGTCACTGGGAATAGGTTGGGCAGCAAGACAAGATTAGTAAAACATGATGGAACATCTGCTTTCTACCCTGTGCTTGAGAAGTCAAACTTTGTTAAGCTTTGCTTTTTTCGGTTTTGAAGGGAAATACACCCTTATTGCACACACTGTCACACTGGTCTTACTGTGTTCTTATAACTGAAGAACCAAGTCCAGACTAAGGTTATTTTTGCAGACTTGTGTAGGACTTGTTAGTGTCTCTGTAACTCAGGAAATGACATTGAAATGTCAATTATGTATTCATTTTATCTATTTTATTCTCTCATCGCTCATCAATTGATAAAATATTAACAACCAGCAGTTGCATGTTTGACTTATTCAACTAATAGGATGGGTGATTTGTGCACATTTTGGATTTTCTTCTGGAATAATCAACCATGACCCAGTTGTAGCTTTGTGGTAGAAGGCAGGTTTCATTAACCCTTTCAATCCTGAATGTTTTTTTAATGATGCAAAAATAATTTCTGTGCAACTATTAAGTGGCAACGGGTGACACATTGGCTCGGTGGGTAGCACTGCCACCTCACAGCAAGAAGGTTCTGGCTTTAATCCCAGGAAGTGTGGTGTGTGTTATTTCTGTGTGGAGTCTGCATGTACTCCCCATGTTTGAGTGGGTTTACTCCGGTTCCTCCCACAGTATAAGACGTGTGTTATTTGATTAAGCTATACTGGCATGGAGTGTATACATATGACTACTTTTGAGATAACTATGTTTATAGATATAGCTTTATGTATGTCACATAAATGGCCGCTGGTGCTGCTAGCAATGTTAAATCATATACAAACAAACAAATTCACTGGCACCGAGAAAGTAATCGAGGATTAACCAGTATTATATCAATAAGTAAACCTTTATCATGTATTTTATGTAAAAGATTAATACAAATAAATATAAACCTATAAACAGTTTTTGTGAAAGCAGATTTTGTATCCATTTTGCATTAACAGGACTGACAAAACATAGAATGTCATAAATCTTATGACGCCAACAAAGACAGATCCAAAATATCAAATATCCTTTATCATACTTAAGTGGCGATTAGGTTATTTTTTGCAAATTTTCCATAACCTGCCTTGACTGTTGCCAGAAAGCTCTTTCGTATCTTGTGTCAGCACACAATGAGGTCATATCAACATTCTGGTCGTATCCTTTGAACTGGTTTGGTAAAAGAAAAGGTATCTTTCTTAAAAAAAAACACTTTTTGTTTCATCACACTGTTCTTCTGTTACCTGCCTAATATGAAGCAGTTGCCATGGCTCTGTTGTCATGGTAACATATTTCAAGCAAGTTTATAATGTTGCTGTAATTACTGGCACACCATGAGTTCAGAGAATAAGAGAGAGAGAGCGTGTACATGTGCATGTGTGTCTTAGGTTCAATCCCAGGGTGGAGGCTGTATGTCCTCCTTTTGTATGCATTTACTCTGTCTACGTGGGTTTTTTTCCCAAAGCTCAAATACATGCATCTTATGTTAATTGATTACACTAATTTGGCTAAGTATATATGTATAACTATTCTTGGTGTGACCTTGTCACTGAGATTACCACTGATGCTGATAGTGTTAAATAAACCAACCAAACAAACAACCCTGTTCAGCCTAATGTATGTGATCACAGTTTTTCAGAAAGAACATATTAGCAGCACCTTAACATACTTGGCTTTGAGACAAATCAGCATCAGCATGTACTTTAGCATTTTGACACCAAAGATTGTATAATTGTAAATATACTTGTTAATACATTTCTGATATGGTGGTACCTCGTTCAGGTTCTCGTGATTAAGTAGTTCCAAGAGGCTTGTCAAAAACTGAAAACCCATATGTAATAATATACATAAAATTTATCTGTTCCAAGTAGTAGTGGTCATCTATTGCTGTTGTGGCAGGAGACTCTGCCTTAAACTTCTGTGTACTGTTCAGTCTATTAAAAGCAATTCCAGAGTCTGCTTATTACACACTGGGATCTTCCGAATGCCGTTGCCACTGTTGTCTGAGTTTTACCAGCTTCAAGAGATCATACGGCTCTCAGAGTTTCACATTCAGGCAAATCGTGTTACAGATGCATTGCAAGGGCTGAGAAATTGCAGGATGGGATGTGCACTTTCAAGATCAGGGAGCATTCAGATACTTTAGCACTTTCAGACTTTTATGTAGTGCATATTCACCAGTTAAGTAAATGTTGTTTTAGCCTCTCAGTTGCATTATAGAACAACTTCCTTTGAATTGTCATTTGCTTTTATGATGTCATTGTCTAATAAAAATGCTTTTATTTTATCTAAT
>JAUZST010093255.1:2500-45230 GCA_034779995.1 Parotocinclus haroldoi
TTTGTCTTAAATCTATGTTGTTATTTATGTCGAATTTTATTACTAATTTCAATTTTTTTATCATGTTATTTACTTAATTTCGCTATTACTTTAATATGCTTTTAAGCAATTATTCAATTAACATCTAGGCCACCCATGAAAGCTGTTTAAAGCGCTCATGACTCTTATTTATAACACACAGCAAACATCTAACAATCACTTTGGTGATAGCCTAGTAGCATAGCCTAGGCCAGCGATACAGCAGCATCCCACCAAACGTGACTGTGCTCCATTAAGATCACAACATTAAAATGGTCATTTTATCCAGGGTCGCCTAGCAGAAGTACAGGACATGCCGAGCCGAGGTACTACATTTCCCACAATGCCCCTGATTTTTGTAAGCAGTGCATACTGTTGCTAATGCAAATAAAACTTTAGGGCTAATTCGATCTCTGTTATTCGTACGCGGCAGAGTAGCACTTTTATTTGGTTTTTCTAACGCTGCAGATGGGTACGGCTGTATCTCTCTAAATTCACTGTGCCCCAGTAAGTCTAGAACCACCCCGGAGACGTTCTGATTAATCTTATCCATTGTACTGGTCGAACACTTGTCAAAGATTGCATGTAAGCGTCCTTCGATCTTTCTTTGCGCAGATAAAAACGTCAATACGCTTCTCTGTGGTGTTACGCGGACGTGGTTTACGCATTTTCCACCATCCGCACGCAGGTGGCACCTTCACTGCACAGCCCAGTGTGTGCCCGGACCATCACCCCGCACTTGTCATGGCACCCATTACATGTCCTGCCGTTGACAGGAAGCCTCAATCGTCTTCTTTCACAGTTGTGCCATGGAGGAGAAACCTGGACTGCTACGTACTGGAACCTTTATCGTCTGCAGTGATCTTTTCTCTCAGAGCTGATGTTCTGGTGCTGGTTCCGGCACAGCGCGCCTGGATGTTCTTCAGGTTCTGCATCACTCCTATGGTCTCCAGCAGCGAAGGCGGGTCCCACCAGAGTGCAGGAACTCCCTCCATCGGTTGGACAGTAGGAGACGATGTGCCTCCAAGGACTCCGCTATATAATTAATATTGTTTTATGATTTAGATTATCCTATATTTTTTCTACTGGTAAGCTTAGTTTTAATAATAATGTGTCATTTATTTTAAACTAATTTTCCTATAATTTAATATACATTTAATATTTATTTAATTAACATCTAGGCCGCCCATGGAGGGCGGGTCCCCTGTTGAGTCTTGGTTCCTCCCAAGGTTTCTTCCTACCATTCTAGGGAGTTTTTCCTTGCCACTGTCGCCCTGGGCTTGCTCAGCATTTAAGGTCTTGTATTACTGTAAAGCTGCTTTGAGACGATGCTACGTTGTAAAAGGCGCTATAGAAATAAAATAAAATTGAATTGAACTGAAAATCAATCCATGCTGTGTTTGGGTTCTGACAATGGCTGCGTTTGTGTGTGGAGGATTCATGATGAATTCTGTGGCGTGAAACCCTGAATTAACTGCTGATGTGAAGGACGAGGATCTGCAGGCCAAGCTGCAACATCAGAGAGCACATGTGCCACAAGAAACCATATGGAAGCCCAACCTATGTATGTTTTGTTATCAGGCTGGAGGCGGCCTATCGGGGTAACTAGAGCCTCCTTTCAACTGTACAGTCTTCCCCCCTAAACAAAAAGCTATTATATCATCATTTCGTTCACACATTTTCAAATTGTTCTACATCTTCTTGGTGAGTTATAGGTGCATATCAGTTTATACATTCGGTAACGTTATATAAATATTGAACATGTGTTTCTCGTGCATCCCATGGCAGGTGTAAAGTGTGTGAACAGGTAACCTCTGTAACGAAGTTGCTCCTGAGCCCGGCCGCTTTGCCGTATCTCCATCCTCTCGTACACGGTACCACCTCTCTGCGCAGTCTGTCGGTGAAGTTAGTCCAGTTTTGGGGGTATTTGTAAAGTTCACAGTGGCTCGGTCCTGATCCGTTGATCCAGGGAACGGTGAGGCTCAGGTAAGCCTGTCTGGAGAGGTTGGTGAGTAGAAACGACGAAGGCAGAAGCTCCGGATCCACCCGGCACTGATACGATTCGGGAACCAGAGTGAAAACTATGTCCACGAAAACGTTTAACGACACGGCAAAGTGTGGGAACCAGGTGAACAGGCTAACCAGGCGGTTGTAGCGTCCGTACCCGCCAACCTGAGGGTAAATTTTGGTATCAAACTCCATCCTTCACGAGAACAGAACCTGTCAACAAGCAGGACGCCAAGCCTGAAATCAACTGAGACTGATTAGTTCGGCAATGAATCGGTTCTGATTCATTCTACTCGAGCAAGCGAGTCGATTCATTGGTGTTCACGTAAACTAACGTGCAGCCACTAAAGCTAACCATTGTTCCTATTTAGTGTGGGTTTTTTTTAGGGTTCATAAACCTTCTTATCCTTCGGTGTCCTTAAACATGCATTGCAAAACGATTACAGCAAATTTAAATACTTCGATTTGTTCTGTGCAGGGTTTGGGTTAAGCTTTACGCATTCCAAAAACCAGCAAAACGCCCAGGGTGCGCAAACGTTTACACACAATTGCGTGGTACCTGATGCCACACCATCACTGGGACTGACAGGTACAGAGGACACGCCTCCTCTCACCTGAACGGCATCGATTCAACAAACGGATCAGACTCATCATTCAACCTTCTGGTCTTCTGAGTCTTGTTTTCTGAGGGGGCGCTGCTGGCCGTTTTTGAACGCTTTTCTCTGTCCTTGAGAACATTTCAGCAGGTGGTCCTATCTGCTTGAGGAGGCTTTTGGACTTTCAAGTCTGTTCTTTCTGGAAATATCAGCCGATATTTCAAAGGCGGAAACATTCTCTTAAAAACTGATAGTGAAATATGGATTTGATATGCCTTTAGGGTTTGGTAAAGGTCAGAATAGCTGCAGCTGGCCTGGAGAAGATGGAAGATGGCTTTTGAGCAGACTTTCTCACGCCTTGTTCTATCCTGTGACGATCTGGATCACGTGTGGCAAGGCAGTTCACCGACGTAAGACAGGTCATCTTTTGTAAGACTTGGGAAAAACCTCCGGTCTCATTCCACAGTCCAAAGACATGCGTGTTGGGTTAAATGGTGTCTCTAAATTGGCCCTTAGTGTGTGACTGTGTGCGCGCCCTATGATGGACTGGAGCCCCATCTAAGGTGGTTCATGCCCTTGCGCCCAGAGTTTCCGGGTGGGCACCGGCCTGGACTCTGCATGTCTGTGTGGTTTATTCTGTCCACCAAGACTCCCAAGACGCCTCATCTTCCCTAACTCCCTTCTATTTAAATTATATAAACATTATAATTAAAGGTTCCATTTCTTTTATTTTTTTATACGTGAGTAAGATATTTTCCGTACGAACACAATACTGACCATGCTGACAATTATTTCAGGTGGTCTACAATGATTAGTAAGTTATACTTTAGTTCCCTCTAGTGGTCATTGACCGCAACACCGAGACACGGTGCCTACAGGAAATAAAATCTCCAGTAATTCACCTTCATTAATCCCATAATGAGGAAATTTAGGAAAAATCACCATAGCGTTTTGTTTTAGAGAGACACAAACCATATTGCATTATATTTATTTACACATCTGAGCTCAGAACCAGCCAATTAAAGGGATAAAACAACAGAAAAACTGGCTGCAAACTTGATCGGTACTTAACGCCTCGAAGAGAAACCTTTCGGTGGAATTAGTGATCTCAGTCCGTTTCTATCATTTTTACCCACCTAGACCACGTCTGCCCATTCTGCCTTGCAAAATCGCTCAAGTCCAGCCACATTTCACCGTGATCGACAATGGACTGCCCTTTTTTTAAAAACTTTTTGTCGGATTCAGACCAGAGCTTTGACTCAATGACACTCACCTGATAACCAGCGGAGCTTCTTGGCCAAACTGACCCAGTGACGCAGGTACCTCCTCTACAACATCAGGACAATTTGACTCTTCCTCTCCAGAGAAGCCACCGCGGTGCTTGTCCAGCCTCTTGTCGGATCAAAACTAAATTACTGAAACGCTCTTCTGGATGGTTTCCCAAATGAGTACAGTCTGACCCCTGCAACGCTCAGAACGCAACCTCGCCGAGTTTTCTCATGTCACTCCACTGCTGCGTTCACTTCGTCGGCTCCCTGATTCAAACCCAAGATGCTCGCCTACAGATCCAAAAACGGAACATCATTCAGTCTTACCTAAAGGCTCTAAACAAACCATGCCCTGCACCTCGTATCCCCAGAGACACCCGATCTTGCACCGCCCTACTGACAAAGTCTCTTTTAAATGGCCAGTGCCTATATTTAGAGAGCAGGGTGACCGACGGCTGAAATAACGGGGATATCGTTTTTCTTTTTAATAAACGAGACATAACGTTGCTGGACATGGACATTTAAGTTTGAAACGCGCTGTAGTCTTTTTTTTTTCTTTTTGTAAATACAAAAACACAGCAAAAGTTCTGTTGCATTTAAGGAAAACAACATGCGCTACCAGCTACACTCGTGCCAACCGCATTTTGTTTGTCTTCTGTAATTGTATGTGACCTTCTGCTACTTCTTTGCGCATGTGGCTGACCTATTGTAGGTAGTACTCATTCGTTTGTCCCCCGTGACCTGCACATTCTCTCGCAAGATGATCTTTGAGATGAGATCAACCCCTGGCTGACCCCCCCACCCCCCTCCGTACGCGGTATTGCTTCGCACTTGTGTCTTCAGCCGTTTGTGCGCAGCAGCAGAAAGAAATCACAGGCAACAATCATATTTCAAAAATTTATTTACGAACATAATCTCTGAGGAACAACAGCAGTTCTCGCGCTCTCTGTACATGCAACTGTAGAAAATAACAATTTTTAATTCTTTTTTTTATTTTTTATTTTTTTAACCCCATCGACTTTTTTTTTTGTTTGTTTGTCCTTTTCCATTTTTAGGTTCTCGCGTTTGAATTGCAGGATATCAACACAGCTAGAGGTGAAAGTACTGGGTCTCTGACAGCACTGACGGTAGCATCGACAAACCTCCCCTCCCCTCCCCCTCCCCATAGCTGCTCCGACAATATGTACACAATTCAACTACATTGTACAAAAAGAAAAGGGAGAGAAAAAAAAACAATCATGATTTAAAAAAAAATAAGAGGATAAGGGGAGGGGAAAAGTGACCGTATTAACATCACCTGCCGCATCCTGTTGCTGTTAGACGCGCACGCGCACACACACTCACGCACGCACACATACACGCACGCACGCACACACACAGCCCCCCCCCAAAGTTCTACGCAAGATCAGACTAGTACAAAGAGGAGGGTGCAAAAGGTCCTGGGAGATTATATACAGCTTTATATACAACGTCTCGTTCTTTACTCGTTACAAGAGGAAAATTTACACAGCAGAGACCTTCGACTCTTACATACCACAGGTGTCAGAAAAAAAAGAGATAATAAATAGGTTGTTGCTCACCATTAAGAACACATGCTTTATGAACCATTTCGAGACCTCTACTGTCGGATTGAACGATGCATATAAAAACAAAGGGCTTGAAACTGTGACCTGAAGCACAAAAACATAGTGATAACAGAGGTCAGTGTGGAGGATCAACCCTAAACCCGGCGCCGTTTCGTCGGAACGGGATTCATGAGTTGATAACGACGAGGTTGTGTGTTCACGTGACGACCATCATACAGAACTGCTACATTAAAAAAAAAAAAACCGAAATAAAACGTGTCACAATTCCAAGCCTTTCGTTGAAACCAATAAAGAACAAATGGAAAAACGAAATAGGAGGGGCGTTCGGGCAATTCAGGAGACAAAAGTGAAACACGCGATGCTTCAGTAAACAACAGTGAGACTGCAGGGACAGTGACGGTGTGCGTTCTGCTTCTAAAAGCCGATCAGACGCGCGCCGCCGTTTGATTCCCATCGGCCGAAACCTGTTAACCAGTAAGCTGTCGTTCCCACCCACACACAAGCCTGACCAAACGTCACACAAACCTCAAAAAACGAGCCTCGATTAAGAGCCATGACAAAAAAAACCAAACAAAAAACATAACGAAACAAAACCAAACGAAAAACCCAAGGCGCTCTAACACCTTAGCTCTGTTGCACTCGTTCCCTCGGTGAGCGTGCAGCCATTCACATGATTGTGCTTTAAAGATGAATTCAGTGAGTATGAAACTGAGTATGAAGTTTTTTTTTTGTGAGGACAGTAACTATGGAAACAGTCCAAGAGACCACAAATGCACCCAGACACACTCAAAAAAAGAAAGGAAAAAGAAAACGCTCACATGGCACAGGGGGTCTAATAGGTGAGCCCAGCCTTGCGTCTTATGATTGCCAGCGCCTGAGGGAGGGGGAATTGTTCCCGGTTTGGGAATTGTCCCCCCCCCGGCCGGTGTAAGTGCAACCCATAACCATAACAGGCCTGCTGGTACAATCCTTACCAGGACAAGTGGGTTTGGTACAGGGCTAATGTCCACCACTGAGGCACACGTCCTGGCAGGGTTGGGCATCATTGTGTCTAAAGCAGGGACAGGGTCAGTGGAAGAGGCGATACCCTCTGGCGTCGCACCCGCGCCCACTCAGGAACGTTCCCCCTGTGCCCCGGGGACAGGCGCCAAGGCACTGCACAAACCAAATTAAAGTCCTGGCCAGCGGCGACACAAGTGGCTTCATCTCCCGTGATGGACTGGCGTCCCGTTCAGGTCGAGCTCATGCCCACGATCGGTGTTCTGGGGGGATCGATCTAAGGCATGGTCCTATACAGGACAAGCGTGACGGAAACGGAACGTTAGACGGAAATGTTACGAAATCTCTAACGCTAGAAACGACGTCGAAAGACAAAAAAAAAAAAAAAAAAAGCAACGTGACGAGATCTTTCCTTCAAAAAACCCCTGGACTAGACAAAGAGCTACGAGCTAGTGACGTGTCAATGATGCATGCTAGATGGAACTGGAAAGGATTTTACGGATCCATATCATAATGGTACGCACTATATATTTAACGGTGTACTGGAGTTATATCGGCTCTCGGAGCGCTGCCGAGGTTCTTATATAACGTGTGCAGCTGGAAATCGGAAATAAAAATCAGAAAATGGTAACTGTAGAAAGGCATTTTCTTGGTTTTATATATTTTTTTTTTTCCTTTTTAAAGATACACGTGTATTAAAGCAATGGATAATAGACCTCTACTATTCTTTAAATAATTCCATAATCACTCTGCTACATCTGGAGTACGCTAACGGCCCTGACACTTTCATTCTAAAGGAATAGCTAACGGTTCGGGGGTGATGATCCGGGGACACACTCTGATCGACCTGGGACAGAATCCTTAAGAACCAGTACACGCGAGTCCTTAATACTGACGACGTGTACATGTTCGGCCCGTGGGTAAGAACGGGGGGAAGTGATGCCCAAAGTGAACTGTACATACAAAGATATTTTATTCATTTATTTTTTACACTTAACTGTGTGATGTTACAGTACATAAGTTATTTACAACTGTGCAGTAATGGGTGGCAAAATAAATTATCTAGAAGGCAGCGAGAATACATTGGTTAACGAATATAAAAACTGTACATCATTTACGGAATACAATATTTTTTCTGCTTTTTTTTTTTTGTTTGTTTGTTTGTTTGTTTTTTTTTCCATTAAACTAACATTGGCTCTGTAGTGTTTCAAGTCACGTCCTCTGAAAGGGAACAATGAAATGCCCGTGTAAAGAAAGACCCCCAAAAGAAAACCTTTTTGCCAAAACCTTTTTTTTTTTTTTTTTTTTTTTTTAGATTCTAGCCTCCTGCGTCAGAAACACCGCGTTTCTGGATTTCTCGCTCTCGCGCTCCTTTGCCCGTGTTAGCGCGTCCGCTCTAGACCGGGCGTTCAAAAGCCGCGTGACCCTGCATGCAGGCTCTTCTCTGAGACCGCCCTGACGTCTGAGCGCGGAGGTCCCGGCGCTGACCGTGGCGCAGAGCCTCGACGCTCTGGGCGCCTCGCGCCTCTCTGTTGCGGCCGTGAAAGAGCCGAGTCCGGCAGCTTGCTGTCGCGCCGTAGCCGCGGATGTTCAAGCGTTGCGGCCTTGCGCTTTTTGACCGTCTGTATCCTCTCTGTCTTTGTCTTGATGGCGGACCGTGTTACGTTTCTGTTCGGCACCCTCTGACAGACCGTGGTATCCTGTCCCCGGTTCAGACGCCCGAAAGAGGTACCTCCCTTTCGTCTGATTTCGTTTCCAGGGGATCAAAAATGAGGGGAAATTATTTGTACTGCCCCGTTACTTCTAACCCGAATCAACCGGCAGAGCAGGGGGTCGGTAAGCTTCAAAGCAAAACCGTGTTGCTTCTTAATTTCCAAACAAAAGCATAAAAACGATGAAAGTGCAAGTTGTGTTCTTCCCCGGTAAAAAGATAGTCCCTCTTCGCACGAGAAGGGGATCGTTTTTAGTTATTTCTTTTACCTTCTATATAATATATACTTATATATTTCTTCTCAAAGAAAATCTTCTCTTCAAAACGGCTAGCCCTTACCGAACTTGCTGTCTGAGGTCTCTGAGAAAAACGAGGAGTTTAGACCGTGCGCTCGGCGTCCCGGTGTGTTCGTGTCACGCAGGCAACAGTACAAAGTCGTCGTTGACGTCGACCATTGGCACGTAGAAGGAAGGGACCTCGTTGACGCACAGGGATTTGTGTCCGGCAGGGTCCAGCTCCTGCACTTTGAGTTGCCACTCCATCCTCTGCACTGCGTTCAGAGCGGCCGCCTCGTGCTGTTGCCGCATTAGTAAACAAGTCTGTGGAGGAAGGAGTATTCAAGTATTAAACGGGCACGGTTAGAGCGCCAACGCGCTGCACCGATCGATTCCTGATTTAACCCTGCTTTGCTCCGGTCGGGGGCGCGGGCGTCCGCTTTCAGGGTACACACGGCCAACGCAGGACGCGTCAGGCCTGCTACCGAAGGACTAGGGGACGTCGTGTCACCCACGCCTGTGCTCAGGGTCCGACCCAAAGCCAGGCCTCTTCAGCAGTGGGTTAAGCCACTTGCTGCCCTACCATCTGATGTGCTTATAACAGTTCAAATAAATCCCATGTCGTGTGACTGTGTCCAAGTCGGGTTAGGGTTCCAGGGGATGATCCCCAAAACAGGCGTGGCCAACTGTGTCTGCAAGAGACACCCAACCTCTAAAACCCACCCACCGGAACTTCAACCCAAGTCCAACCTATGAAACTGGAACGTTTGCCCCCACCGAAAACAAGCACAGCTCCAGTTTTGTGGGGCTTAAGCTTTTTATGCCTTTCTACAAGACGGCACACTGCATCACTCCGGCTACTCACTTTCATACGGTCGTATTTATCATCCACGTCTTGGATCCAAGAGATGAACTGCCGAGCGTTGAAGCGATCCCTTACAGATTTGTTCTCATCCCCCTGTTAGGAACATAAACGGTAACTTTAATGAGTGCGCCTAAAGGAAACGAATTGCTTTCTTATTTAAGATGGGTAGAAGCTACACCCGAGCAAATACTTTTCTGGTCGTTTCGTTTAGCCGCGGAGGGCCAGAGGTTTTTTTTTTGTTTGTTTGTTTAATTATTAAAGAAAATGTGCATCGTTTCAGATCGTTTACACTTGCTGCGGTATCGTTACGCCACTCGTTTTTAATCTCGTTTCCTGCATCACATTTCATTGGGATGGGTCGGTCATGGTTGCAAAATATTGCCCTTTTAATGCTAAATACTCGTTTTACTGCGTACTTTCGTTAGAAACGCTCACGGTATCAATTCGCTGGACGAAACAAAAACAGCAACTTTCTTCCACTTTATAGCGACACGATGCTTCAGATTTACTGTGACATACGTGAAATAAAATCCCGTTTCGCGTGAAGAATCTTTCCTATCGATCGTTCCTAGTTCTGACAGTAGACGAGCTATTTCACCTGACTCTCTGATGGCATATTATAGACTTCTGAATCCAACAGCATGGTGCAGGCGCTGAATGGAACAGCCTGATTAGCAATGGTCCTGGCTGCTCTGCAGTGAACTCGAAGTACTTCTTGTTCACAGGACACAATCAGCTTTTCCTACACGACACAAAAAAAAAACCAACAACGGTCAGTGTTCAGTCTCAGCGGGCCAACAAAATAACATCGCACTGGTGCGTCCAGATTCACAGAACGGGTTCGGCACGGAAAAGCAAGACATGTTATGCGCAATATACCTGAAGAAAGGCATGTGGCAGGTTTGGGGCTCTGATAGATTCGACCCGAGGTCGAATTCTAATAGCAGGCAGAAAGGCAGAGGATCGGAAACGGGAGGTTTTTCGCACTTACCCGTTCAATGCTGTGCTGCAGTCGCAGTTTCCCCCTCACTGCCTCTTGCTGTCTGAAAAGTTCCTTCAGGGGCTCAGACAAAGATGGAGGAGGCGCAATCTGCGGGGCGGGGCGGGGCATAAGGAGGGGGAGAAAGATCAAGTTAAAGTAGAGTTAAAACATCACTTTAGGAGAGAGTAACACTGAAAAGAGTGAAAAGCCGAGCGAGGAGGCGGTTAGGAATGCTGGGAGTACGAGCTCTTACCACAGGAATATGCAGTTTACTCAGCGGTTTGCCATCGAGCAGGTAGGATCCGGTGTAGGTCACATACTCGGCGTAACACTGGGGAGCTTGCGGTGTTATGTAGCACAGGATCTTCCGCTTCTCTTCAATCTTCTTGCGGATCTGGAGGTACTCGAAATACGGATTGGAGCGGTCACTGTGGTAGGGTTCGATTTCATCCAGCTTAATGGCGTTCACAATGACGGCTAACGTCTGCTGGATCATCTCCCGTGTCTGCTGCATCGCCGTGTTGACGAGCTGGACCTGCACCGGCTGCTGGCCCGATTTCGGAAACTTCCTTTTGCGCGGATGCTGCGCCTGGCCGTCCTCTTCTTCAACCGCTCGGCCCTTAGTCTTGGTGACGAGAGCAGGTGCTGCGGGGGTCGTTTCTTTCTCCTTCTCCCCTGACGGAAGACACGACGGAGAGCTGGTGGTGGTGGTGATGCTGGCGGCGACGGGACACGACACCGCCGTGGACGTGACGTTCGCCTGACTTTGCTTGCTCTGGTTTGCCAGCATCTGAGCCCGGTTCCGTGTTATCCGCTGAGAGACCTCTTCGACCTTTTTGGGGGTGATGGGAGTCACTGTGGTAGCTAGAGGTTTGGCCGTCGTATCCAGGGCCTCTGACATTTGGGTGGTGCTGGATGAAGTGACCGGGACAGAGGAACATGGACTGCACGAAGGGCCTAACACTACCACCGGATTAGGTGCAGCCTGGTCTACGTTTAAAGGCGCCGGCGGTTCCACACACGGCGTCACGGAAACCGGCGTCAGAGTTTCTGGAGATAGGCTTTTCTGTCTGTATTCCTGGTGGAACTCTCCATCGGCAGCAGAGTACACGTTGCCGTCGCTCTCGTCCTCGTCGACGAACAGATCCATTTCCTCCTGACGCGTTTCTTTCACAGCTGGAACGTCTCGGGGCTTCTCAGGCTCTGGTTCATATTCGTGTTGCGGTCTGTAACTGTCCTCTTGTGCGGGCGACGCCAGTTCCTGTGAAGGCTCACAAGATGGAATGGCCGGAGGAGAACACGGGCTTTTCGCCAAACTGGGAAAGCAAACATCCATTACCTCTGGGTCTTTGCTTGCTTCGATAGTCAGGGGTCTTATTTGTGCAGGGAGATGCTTGGTATCTGAAATCTCTGGGGTCGTGATTTCAGGCTCCTGCATTTCTTTTTCCGTGAAGGGAAGGTCTGGTAAGGAAAACGCATCTAGCTCATCCAGTTCATCAACTGCGCTGGAGAAGGGATCGGCCCAGTGAGAATCATGGCTGACCGCTGCAGCAATGCTGTTCTCAGGTGCGTAACCAAGGGATTCGTCTCTGTTCTCTCCCGGCACACAGGAGGACTCGACATCCATTGGATTCTCCTCAACGTGGGACTTGATATCCGTGAAGAAGGTTTCTAGTCGAGGTGCGGAAAGTGGCATGAAGTTCGATTCGGGGTCTTCAGGCTCCGTCACAGGTCGTGGCGACGAAGAGATGTCCTCGATGTCATCTTTCTCTGCTCCATAATGAGGTTCGGAAATTTGCGAAGAACTGTATGACCTCTGGTACGCCGAATACGGAGGCGTCGCCGACGGATGGACTATCTGCGCCGTGGGTAGAAGTGGCAGTTCACAATCGGAGTGCGAGTACGGACTGCTGATCTTCGAAACGGCAGCTTCAACTTCTCGATAGCTTTCGTGAGGCGACTTCATAAGGCTGTCCGAGTTCCACCCCATATTTTGGTCGCAAGGGCTTTCCATGAGGCTGTCCTCGGGGTGCGTGGGGGTCAACGGAAGCACCTCTGGCTCCGCCTGATCGGCAAGTTCAGCCCAGGTGTTCATGACGGACTCTTCAATCCCGATAGAATAAGACAGATCCTCTGCAGGCTGCCTGACTTGATCTGAAGCAAGGTGATCTTCAGCCGTGTCTTCTGGATTATCGTCGTCGTCTTCTTCGTCGTCGTCGTCCTCTTCTTCCTCCTCCTCCTCCTCCTCTTCCTCATTCTCGTCGTCGTCTTCCTCGTCTTCGTCATTCTCCGGCAAATACTCACTGCCACTCACCGGATCAGACGGCAGCAGGCTGGGCTCACTCTGGAGAGGCTCGGATAGGTCGTCCATGGGAGGTAAAGCAGCAGGGGCTGGTGTCGGAGGGGTAGCTATTTCCAGGCATGGCTCCTGAGGGTCAGGTCTGTGGACCGGAGTCGAGGGCTTCATGAGATAGCTGTACATGCTCTCTGGGGGGATATCACCGGCGTCGTTTGCTGCAGAAGCTCTATCCGGTACAGGCTGCCTTGAGTCAGGCCTTGGAGACAGCATACCGGTGTGCGGGGAGACGTAAGAGGAGGAGAGACAGTCACGTCTATCTATTTTGCCATCAGACACATGCGAGGCAGAAGACTCAAATTCTGTATTCAAAGGAGCATTCTGCTGCCTAAGAAACTTGTCCGCTTGCGCTTTGAACTCCTCTTCCAGCGGCCTTCTGACTTCCGAATTAACCGATCGACTCTCAAGGGGTAACTGCATGTTCTTGGCTGGCGTGATGCAGGTACCTTCTGGGAAACTTTGAGACGAGTTCTGGGAGGAGTATCTATCGAAGAAAGACGGTGAGCAGGCATTCATGGACATCGTCATCGCGGATGAATTCTGACAGTCTATTCCTTCAAACATGATTTCCGGGTAGTCCTCTGCACTGCAGGACGGCGTGCGGGGCGTCTGCATGAATTCTTCATGAGGTGCGGGGACTCCCGTCGGCCTGTTCTGATCCGGACGTGGAGAGGCAGGGAGATTTTCTTTCATCTGGTGGCCCGCTAGCCAGTCTTTAGAGTTCTGCCCGTCCATAGGCTGCGGCTTTCTGTCAGGAGAAAGAATCTGAGTCGGAAGGTGAATGTCTTTGAGCTTCTTTTCTTTAAAGGAAGATTCCAAAGAGCCGGACTTCTTAGCCGAGAGATCGCCACGATTCTTTTTAAGATCCTCGCCGGACCTGGTTTTGTCTTTAAGCTTGGGGTCTCCTGATTTATGCCTCAGCTTCTCCATCTGTTTCATCCTCTCCTTGTGTCGCTTGTGGCGCTCTTCGTTCTCCTGGTCTTTTAAGCTGAGCATTTTGCCGAAACTCGTTAGTCTGAGATCGCCGTCGACCAGGAGCTTCTCGCGCGGGCGAGGGTCTTTTCGAGAGCCGTCTTTTAGCTGGCTCAGCTTGTCGCCGTCGTTGAGCTTCTCCTTCGTCTTGTTATAATCCGTTCTGTCTTTGTCTACGATGTCCCTGTTTCGGTCTTTGTTTTTGCCATCGAACTTTGGACTGTCTTCTTTAGTCTTGTCCTTCAAACTCGTGATTTGAGGGCTTTCCTTCAGCCCGTATTTCTGATCGTCTTTCGTGTGTCGGAAAGACACGAAGCCATCCGAATATTTATGTTTCTCCTCCTTCACCTTTTCCTTATGTTTTTCTTTCTTCTTTTTGTCCTTGATCTTTTCACTGGTAACGATGCTATTTGTCTTGTCTTTCTTAGACATCTCCTTCTCAAACTCCAGAGTTTTGTCCAAGTCATCCTCTCCATCACCCTTCGAGCCATAAGGAAACGTGTAAGGATCGGCTTCCAGAGGCATGGGCTCTTTATCGACAGGTAAGCTCTCTCTGCGGCCAAAGGACTCTCTGACCTCCTCGGATTTGTCTCTCTTGTCAGACCGTTCTTTCTTAACTTTCTCCTTATCCTTGTCGTGACTCTTTTTGGACGATGACGAGGAAGAATGTCTGTGTCTTTCTTTGTCTCTGAACTTGTCCTGAGGGTTACAAATAGACACCGACTCTCTTCTGTCGTCTGACAGGTCTGGCAGGGTGATGTTGGACGAGTCGTAGAAGTTACTTAAAACTGGTTCGTGACCCCTGTCTGTGAAGCTGTCCGACGAGATCTCGCTGTTCTTATCGTTGGAATCATCTTTGTAATCATTCATGGCCTCCTCCTCCAGCTTCTCGAGCAACGATTTCTCATTCTCGCCACTCCCCTTGGAAAGTTTGCGATCTTTCGTGTGATCCGGCTTCTCTTTGTATTTGCTTTTGCTCTTTTCCTCAGCCGCTTCCCTCTTTTCTGTAGGTTTCTGTCTGATTTTTTTGTCCAGGTTCGAGTCCACGGACGCTCTGTCTTTGCGCTCCTTGTGTTTGGCGTCACTTAAATCCTTGTCTTTCTTATCTTTATGCTTTTCGACGGACCCTTTTCGCTCTTTTCCTGCATCGAAGGTTGCCTTCTCTTTCTTTTTGTCTTTATGCTCTTTTTCTTTTTTAATTTCTGCGCCGTGCTGCTTCCCCTCTCCGGAGTACTTCCTGAGTTTATCTGACAGGATATCCAGATCATCCCTTTCAGGTGTCGAATCTTTTCGGTGAGAGTCTAATAACCCAAACGAATCATTCAGTTTTGCCACCCCGCCGTTGTAATTGTCGTTTTCATCTTCACTTTCATCTGTGAATATATCCTCGATCTTATACCAGGTTTTCTCCCGGACCTTTTCGGGCTTCTTCTCTTCCTTTTTGAAGTCGAGATAGTCCTTTTCTCTTTCAGCATGTTTGTCTTGAGACGTTTTTTCTTTCTTGTCTTTACTTTGCTCTGACGACATCTTCCTCTCTTTTTCCTTGCCGTGAGAATCTTTGTGTTTTTCTTTAGCTCCCTCTTTCTTGTCTTTGGAGCTCCTTTCAATGTCTTTTTCCTTCAAAGACCTGTCGATGGAGTTTTTCTCTGGTTTCTCCAGATCCAAACCTCGGTCTTTAGGCTTGTCTTTGTGCTTCTCACCTTTTAATTTGTCTTTCTTTTCAACCCCGTCCCCTTTTTTATCCTTTTCTTTTCCGGAGTGATTTCGCTCTCTGGGATCTAACTTGGGAGTAGTCTCGTTTTCTGACTTGTCTTTGAAGAAGCCTTCGTTGATGTATTCATCTCTGAAGCATTCTTGCTTCGTCTTGGAGTCTTTGCGCTCCCTGCTGAACTCGTAGGAATCTTTTCTGTCTCTGCCGCCATCGACGGCCTCCTTTTCCTTTTTCTCTTTGACCACCCCGTCGGCTGACTCTTTCCTCTTTTTCTCCTTATCCGAGTGGCTGGAGTTCAGCTTTTGTTTGTCCGTCCAGTCTTTTTTCTTTTCAGTAGCTTTTTCAGACGATTCCTTTTCCTTCTTCTTGGATGTCGCTTCCTTCTCGGAGCGTTTGTCACCATGCTCTGACTTTTTATCTTTGACTTTATTTTCCTTCCTCCGCTCCCTGTTTTCTTCTCGCATTGTTTCCACGATTAGTTTGACGGAATTGTTATTTGGTTTGTATTCTTTAAAGGGATCTTCCCAGCCATCGTCTTCGTAGAGAGAGCTGTCAGAGGAGAGGTCTGACGGCCAGCGATCATGGTCGTCTGACGCACTTCTTGTGGTGTCCTCTAAAAAACGATTTTTAATATCGTAGTCCTCATAATCTGCCTCTTCCTTGATGGTCTTATCCTTCTTCGATTTCTCCTCTTTCACGGTTTTTTCTTTGTCCGACTTAAAATGCTTCTCTTCCCTCAGCTCGTTCTTTTTCTCAGCTTTAAAGGACTTATCCTTCGACTTTTTCTTTTTATCCTCTTTATGCAGTTTTTGCTTCTCGTCCTTTGGCTTCTCTTTGTCCTTCAAAGCTTTCTCCTTTTCGGTTTTCAAGTTCTTGTCTTTCTCCTCTTTACTCGTTCTGTCCTTGGTCGACTCCTTCGTTTTCTTGGACTTCTCTTCTTTCGATACTCTTTGTATTTCTTTCCCTGACCAGTCTTTATCGTCAGTTTTTCCTTTCGACAGCCTGTCCTCTTTCTTGAAGTGATCCTTGTCATGTTTGGAGAGTTTCACTTTATTTTCGGAGGGTGACTCTTGTCGAGAATCATCAAAGTCAAAGGAAATGCTCTTGACAAACTTTTCATTCATGTCCTGATTCAACACCAGAGTCTGAGCCTTGTCTTTCTCCCTGTTTTTGTGTTTATGCTTCACTTTGTGTTTTTTCAGTACTTTCCCATCTTTGTCGGTTTTAGAAACGGCTCCATCCGTGTTCGAGTTCTTATAAAAGTCAGAGCTCTTTTTATCCAGCGCGCTGGCGTGCGTATTGTTTTTCTTCTTCTCTTGAGCCTTCTTCTTCACTTGCTTCACAGACTCGACACTCGAGTCCGCAGAGGAATAATCGGACTCACTGGAAAGCCTCGTTCGGACCGAGTCAGAAAGGGAACTGCCGTCGGACCAGGTCGGGGAGGACACGGTCTTCCAGCCGTCTGTCCTCCACTGCTTTGGATGCTGTTCTGCCAGAGACTGCGTGAGCTTCTGAGAACCCAAACTCCCATGAGAGGATGATGAAGATGAGACGGACAAAGAGCTGAATTCCTTAAGGCTCAAAGTTGAAGAATCCTTTACACAGTTCGAACTTGGCATGGAGCCCTTGTCGTCCTCGCTTTCT
The DNA here is from genome assembly GCA_034779995.1 of Parotocinclus haroldoi. Classification (NCBI taxonomy): domain Eukaryota; kingdom Metazoa; phylum Chordata; class Actinopteri; order Siluriformes; family Loricariidae; genus Parotocinclus; species Parotocinclus haroldoi. The sequence goes on from JAUZST010093255.1 coordinate 19,491, forward strand.
TCGCCCGACTCCGAGTCTGAAGTGCAGAACTTGTCGTTGACTTTGTTAAAGCGGACCTCTTTGCTGACGTTGTTTTTCGTCTCCTTCTTCCTCTTCTTCTTGACTTTGCTTTTGTCTTTCTGCTGCTTGGAGCTCAAAGCGTTAGAGTCTCTGCTCTTGCTGTTGCTCTGAGCAGCAGCTTGCCTCGATGTGGGCGTGGGCGTGAAACACAAAGTCCGGTCGTCTTCATCCGAGCTGTTGCTGTCCGACAGTATCCGGCGTGCAGGTTTCTTTGGTGTGAGTGAGTTGCTTTTGGAATAGGTTTTGACCTCCATCTTGGGTATGGAGATAAAGTTGTTGGCTTTGCTGACGGGATCCTTGCGGAAATCTTTCTTCAGCAAATGCTTGTCGTCCACGGGTGGGACCCGCTCCTCCTCGTCGTCCTCGTCAAACTCGTATTCGTCCTTGACGGGCGTCGTGATGGATTTGGGTGGGTCGATGGGCTTCCCTTTTAACTTTAAGCCCTTCTCGAACTCCGAATCCGTGTTATTGCCATCAATGGAGCTGGACGGAGCAAACGACGGAGCGTCTTCCTCCTCTGACGATTCTGTAGGGAGACGGAGAGTGATATTAGAAACGACTTCGGATTTGCCAACGCATCGAATATATGTGTATAAGTGCAGGAACGCGCCACATAACGTCCGTTTGTTGTCATGTTATGCAGTGTCTTAATAACTAGAGCAAGAAACTAAAATCTGTTTTTCATTCAACAGAATGGATGTTACAGTACACGTGTGTGTGTGTGTGTGTGTGTATATATATATATATATATATACACTCAGGTAATTATGTCATCTCATGCACTTGCACTATTTGAGCTCCAGGTGGAGCAGTGCAGCATGCGACATGCTCTCTATGTATTTTTTTTATATTTTCGCAGCTTTTTGTCTACGTTTTTATGCAGCACTCTAAAGCAAAAAGTATGGTTTTAACGTATTTAACACATATAGGGCAATTTACAACCCCCTGTTTCTTCAAACGTCCAATGTTTACACTTTGTATCAGTTGTTTGTATCTCATTTCGAAATCAGTATCATGAATCGAACTGTGAGCAGAGTGCGTCCTTGCACCCCTACTAATTACCAAATAGATCAGAGATGTCCGTAAGCCACAAAATACAAGTCCAAGTCAAGTCACGAGTCTTTAGGCTAGAGTCTAAGTCAAGTCTCAAGTCGGTACTACATATTGAAGTGTAGCGCCTGATTACGACGCTTCATTTTTTTAATTCTATGCATATTTTACTTTTAAAAAAAGACCATTTCTTTGTTCTCGAGCTCTTTTAAACATTTTAAAACGTAGAGCAAACTAGAAGTGATATCTTTTTCGTCTCGTAAAGTGAACACCAGCTGCTGGTTCCATTATAGTAGAACTTAATTTAGAAGTTAGACTTATGTAGGGGTGGGAGGAGCTTCTTTACATGTCGCCACCCTTCGGTTCTATCCAATAATTAGAAATTCCCTGTAGCCGAAGGTTACCACATACGCTACTCCAGCCGAAGCCATTCTACCCTCTTTTGCTTACAGCTCTTCGATTTCCTGCTCGAGATTAGCGGATAAGCGGATGTTGTGATACGTCACGAGACGAGGGGCTGCGTCCCAAATCACCTAAATAAAATTACGGGGAAAATGGCAACATTTACACACAAAGAAAGTATTTTCTGTAACTTTTACGCACAGCGCCTGGATAACGAACTGACTCTTAATGTTCACGAGTCACTTCGAGTCGGGAGTCATTAGAGACGAGTCCAGGTCGAGTCGAGAGTCATTAGGGACGAGTCCAGGTCGAGTCCAGAGACATTAGGGACGAGTCCAGGTCGAGTCCAGAGTCATTAGAGACGAGTCCAGGTCGAGTCCAGAGTCATTAGGGACGAGTTTCAAGTCAAGTCTGAAGTCTTTTTATGGGACTTAAGTGCGACTTCGACTCGAGTCCCCGTCTCTGCCATATATTCATTCATAATTAGGGTACGTCAGTCATATGCCATTTTATTATTTATGTACTTTATGGTATTCTCAATAACGGTTGTGACTTAACATGAATTGAAAACGGTTTATCGTCAACGGCTAGGCCCGTTTCACACCCGCGTCTCGTTTGTCATTACGTGTTGTTCGTAATTCTGATCCTGAACGTACCCCAAACCTATGGCAGGGCAGCCTAAACAGAACACAAATACGTAAATGTCTTATAGTCCTGTTTCCCCAAACGTAGCACAGACGTTAAGCAGCGCACACCTCGTAAGCCTGACCTACCTGATGAGCTCTCACTAGAGGTATAAGTGCCTTTTCCCAGCAACAGATTGATCATGGTTGGGGAGTTTGCGACCTTTAGCGGGGTCTCCCCTCTTCTGTTGCTTTGATAAGGATCCCCTCCGTATCGCAAAAGCAACTTCACCACCTGGGAAATACAAACAACGAGAAAAGGAAATCAGAAACTCAGTCAGAGCCTAACCTTTTACACATTTAACTTTTCCATTGCTTTCCCAGCTCACGGGACAGAGGCCCAAGACTCAAACAGGGGCCCGACCTCCTTGGGTGGCCTAGACGTCATACGTAGGAATTATCGAAATGAAACAAAATATTATCAAGAGCATAACAAAACAGAGAAAGGCAACAGTGAGGAGTGATTACATCAGAGAATAAGGTAAAAACGTGCAAACTGGCATCATTTAGTTCAGCACACAGAGTGACTGTAGGAAACCCCGTGACCTCGTACCGGGGGTGCAGTGCTTTTATTGGTCGCTAAGGGCGAACAGAAGCAGATTTAACGTTTTTTTGGGTAGGTGCTTACTTTGAAGTGGCCATTGTTTGATGCATCATGGAGAGGGGTGTCATCATCCAGGCCCTTGGTGTTGACCTCGGCCCCTGCTGCCAGTAGCTGCTTGGCCACTTCGTAATACCCTCTGTTGCATGCCTCGTGCAGAGCAGTCCAGCCTGGAAAAACGCATTCCGTTTTACCCGTGGGGAAACGTTACCTTTTTTTTTTTGCAGATAAATCAGTGATAACTAAAACCCGCTTTTGAACGCAGGTCTCACCAGCAAAATCCTTGACATTCACATCAGCTCCCTCGCTGATGAGTTCCTTGATGCGGCGCACCTCGCCGCGGATAGCTGCCCGGTGCAGCCGGGTTTCGCCCCTCTCGTTTCTCTTATTTACTTTGTCTTTGGTTTTTGAGGCAGAGTTTGGCGTTCCCTTCTGACCCAGATTTGACTGTGACTGGTGCTTTGGTGTTGTGTCTGAAAAGAAGCGGCAGAGAAAAATCATGTAGTATTTGCTACACGGTGAAAATAAAACAGATGGCCATTAGTGGCCTCTGGGTGGCGGTCTTGCTACAGTTACTGTGGAAGAAACTCAGTTTTGGTGGCTGGGACTACACTGAGACTGAAAAACCAAGGAGAAACACAACCACATGCCACTATAGTAACTCCTGGCACTCCTGCACTTAATATTTTGTTCAACAACAGAACAGTACTCGACAAGAATACTCTATAAAACTATACTCTGCTGTTCTTAATCATTATTAAATCTTTAAATGAATGCATTAACATGATATAGAATACAATCACACATTTACGCAAGTACTGCTCATCCAAAAACGCATTTATCAGACGCCCTTATCCAGAGCGACTTACGATCCAACCAACAGTGGGTTACGGGCCTTGCTTAAGGACCCAACTGTGGCAGCTTGGTCCAGGTCCAAGAGTCCAGTACCTTAACGGCTAGAAAACATTTTTAATTCTGCATCACAAAGGTATCGCTAAAATATTCGGACCATCTTGCAACCAATACCAATGTTGTGACACAGCGAACAAGTCAGATTTATCTCTATAGCGCTTTTTACAAAGAAGCATCATCTGAAATCAGCTTTACAATCTTATATGATCTTCCAAGGCCAATCCCAAATTGAGCAAGCCTAGTAACAGTGGCAAGGAAAAAAAAAAGCCAAAACGTCATAAGGAAGATACCTCGAGAGGCCCAAGACTCAAAAAGGGGCCCTCCTTGGGTGGCCTAGACGTCGTATGTAGGAATGAACCGAATTATCGAAATAAAACACAATATTATGAAGAGCACAACAAAACAGAGAAAGGCAACAGTGAAAAGGATTACGTCATTACATCACAGAATGCTGATAGTTGAGGTGAGTTCATGTCCTGTCAACAAACGGTGTGCTCTCTTGTCTTTTCCGTGCTAAAGATCATTTCTGATGAGTCACGGTGGTCGTTTCTGTAGAAGGTGGTAGCCGAGAGGTGCATGGGATTCATTCGAAAGTTTGAAACGTGAAAGGCCATATTTAATTATCTGGTGATGAGCTCTGGGATGTTGTACGAGAGTTAAACTGGTATCGGCGGTCTGTTACCGGCTGAGGTTACACTGCCTTATATCGGATCTGTAATACACTTCAGGAGCATGGGAAACTGTCCGCACTGCTATGAAAGAAACACATCTGTACCGAACAGGTTAGCCAGCGTGCTAACCTGCAACTTGCTCCTGTAGCCAGGCAGTACAATCCATCCCCTACTAGTTTCTGATTTAGCGGCATTTGCCGCATTATAGGGCTACTTTAAAGAAACTGGACTGTGGGAGGAAACCGGAGTACCAGGAGTAAACCCACACAGACACGGGGAGGGCATGCAGACTCCACGCAGAAAGGACCCAGGCCAGATCCCCACTCTGGGATCGAACCCGGGATCTTCTTGCTGCGAGTCAGGGGTGCCGCCCCCTGTGCTGCCCCCCCCTTGATTAAATTTCCCTCTGACTACATGTGAACAGAAAATATCGCCTGGATTTAATTAGTATGGAATAGCCAAGAGCCGTTTGTTCTTTAGTCGGCACACGCAAGGCCACCATGATACATCGTAATAACAGACACTCGGGCACGTGTGGTCCTAGCTTCGCGTTTTCATTTTGGAATAACGGAACAACTCTAAAGCAGCCGAGTAAGGGATGCTGAACGTGACGCCGAGCGGTCACAGGCTGTACTAAATAAACCTCTCAAGACTGTGCGTGTGTATCCATTGCAACCGCTTCTCTTTCCCTAATGGCCCAGCGCGAGACTCTAATGAAAAACAATACGTTACTTACGTTAGAGCGGACGGGCGAACGCTTCCACTGCCGTACGGTCGGATCGCCGGCTTGCGAGAGCGGAGCATTTTGCTAAGGTAACGTGAATTAATGAGGGCTATCTTGTGAAATTGAATTCTAATTAAGCACCGCGGTGTGTGTTTTAATGAAGCGTAGCGTGAGAGAGTGCAGCGGAGACAGTGAGAGCGCTTGTTGTGGGGGCTGCGGCGCCGCTCTCGGACGTGGCGCTCATGACAAACACGCACCTGGACTGTTTACTGACTCCTCCGCTGTCATCTGCATAAGAAGAGCCACCTGCTGCCGCTCTGACAGAGGGTACCCAGCCCGGATTCCTGGCATGCCCATCCCAAACGGCAGGTTTGGCTTCCTGGTATTGGTGGGCTCCTTTTTAATGCGCTTCCGCTCCGGACCTTGCTTCTCTGTGAGAAGGGGGAGGAAAAGAAAAAAGAAAAAAAAAAAAAGTGTGTTAGACCCTAAATGACTAAATCACGTCCAGTCAGAGGCGTCGAAACTCTCTTTCCTAATCTAGTCCGGTTTTAAATTGTTTAAACGCAAGGACTTCGTATGTGTTTAGGATTCAGAGGCAGTAGTCTCTCAGTGACAGCACTGCTAAGTAGCGTCTGTGCTCAGTGACGGTAAACAGCGCAGATCCTTCGGAGGCAATTTTGTAATCGGACTGCAACATCAACATCACAGCAACGTGGTGGTACATTCTAATAAGCCCGGTTCGTTTCACACTGCACGGCTCAAGAACGCATCCAGCATTTGAAGCTCATTTAGGAGTGATCGGCCTCGCCGCCGAACGTATTAGAAATGTATCGCCATGAAAAAGTAGGCCATTAAAAAAAAAGCAAGAACGGGCCTGCTTTACTGACCTATAGGCTACAGACGGGGTGCATTACAAAACTGGAATCATTTTTAGAATCGGATGGAAACGGACTTTTTAATACTTCAGAGATTTACAAGACACCACTGGATGGGCTGTTTGGACGGAGTGAATTCGCACAACTTTGCCATATTTTCTACAGACCACATGGAAAGGCGAGTTCTGAGGAGCGGCTTTTAGCGTTTCTAGACTGGGTTTTTCAAAACAAATGGCGAAATTTTCAGTGCTTATTATCGTTCTTGGGTTTTTCTGAACGGATGCTTCTCAAAAACACGGTTTAAAAGCAAGCTCTTAGTCCGAATATCAGCCTAATTTGTTTGGGAAGTGAAAGTGTCTTTTTTCCCCATTAAATGAACGAAGGGGGACACGTAACCCTCGCTTCAACTTATCAGGTCCAGGCGCCGAGTCGTGGCCGGTTTTAGATTTATTTTTGTTTTTGTAAAATAAGATTTGTAATTAAAGACTTTTTTGAGCATGTGGGCTACGATATACGGCATATCCAAACTCCTCGGGTTGCCATTTAATCTGAAAGCGTCCCCGTCGTAAATCAGGTTGCACCCGTGTTTCTATGCCATATCTTTCTCTTCACCCGGACTGCTTCAAACAAGGGCTTTAAACAGCAGGAGGTGTGATTACAACATTATAATCAAAGTGCTCCGTGGCCGTTTTGGGCATTTAATTCCAGGGTTGCCAGATTCTGTGCGAGTGTCTCAGAGCAAGAGGACCTGGCAACCCTGTTTGATTCTGCACACTAGTGAAGGGGGACTGAAATCAAAGTGAGGGTATCCCCGCAGTTGCGAAACAGGATTACTGTAACAAGTCCAGCTTTCTTTATCTTTCATTCCTTAATCTCATTTGTAGGCTTTAATATGAACTGAGACTTTTTTTTGTATTTTAGTGAGTAATTTGTTTACATGACCACGTGAACGATCAGATTATTACGGCTCAAATTATTACGTGCCGTTACAATTGCTTGCGCTTTGAACGTTCAGTCGTATTCCAAAGGGCTTGCGATTTTACCAGACAATGCACAGAAGGCCTCTAACGCACGAGGGTCACACGTGACTGCGCCTAGAGGTCATAAAAGGATGCCTCATGCACCAGAAAAAAATCATAAATTCAAAGTAGAATAAAATGATCTCTATAACCCTAAATCTCACCCTACCGTAACGCGTTACATGTTCTTTCTTAATCACGACAAGTACCTCCTTACACACGGCACAACCCGATTCAACCACAAATCCAGCTGTTTTGCTATTATTAGGCGTTTATGCTTAAAAATAACCTGAACCATGCGAGAGAAAAAAAAAATCTAAGGCTTCTAAGAGGGAAATGAAACCTGGACTCCCAGGTGCGATCCCTGTCTGCCCTCCAGCCGTCTGTTCACAATCACAGTCAGAGAGCCTACAGCAGCAAGGCAGGATTACCCACAAACCCCCTGGGGAAGGAGGAGCACTCTGCCTGTTTGTGTGCGTCTTTAAGGGAGTGACAGCCAGGCAGCAGTTACAAAATGGCCGGTGTTGGTTTCAGCGCGGCAAGGCAAGGTCGCCACGCGAACCGAAATTCGGACAAAAGCAGCCGTTCTTCACAGGGAAGGGCCGGCATTTATTTTCGGCATCTGGCTGCTGGCGTCTGCCGCTGTGCACCGGTCAGTTCATTACACTGAGCCATCAGTTAAGAGCAGGAACCAGTCAGGCATCCCTACAACTCTAAGAAACACACTCATGGGCATGCCCAAACAGCAAACTCTCAAACGCACACAGTCCTGTCTGCAGGGCTCAACAGCCAAAACAGCAAGAACAGACGCCGTCACAGACGTTTCAGCTCTCATGGAATCTACGGAAGATCTCTGAGCTGCTCAGAACACAGGGATTCGCTCTAGGCCGCAAAGATCATTTATACAGAGAGGAAACGAGGCATTGGAGATGCTTCCTGGTGCACAGCTCTTTCCAGGGATTTCTCTCCACAGCCGAGATCTGATAAAGCCACGCAAACATCTGCAAACGATTACATTCGACGTACCCCCACCCTCTCGCACATCTGCCGCTTAGACGCATTCCTGCGACTCGAGAGTCGGAACTGCACGAGGAACAGAAGCAGTCTAAACACGTTTTCGGGCGCTGCAAGAAAAGACAGGCTAAAAATGCAGAGCTGGCTTCAGGAGGCTTCACACAGAGCTGAGAATTAGGCCTAAAGGAGGCACGGGATTAGTCAGGACTTCGGAAAACACAACGGAACCTGGTGGAGCCGTTTGAGCTCAGTTCTTCAAAAAAAAAAAAAACCCAAAAACAACGTTTACCGTTAACCGCGCACGTCACACATTAGTCGCAGGGTCAAGGTGAAAACCAGAGGCCGGAAAGGCAGCAACATTTTCAGTACCGATATAACAGAGTGGTTTCTGCTATCTCAAGTACCTTTTGCACACCACAATACTGTGGAACTATAACGGTGCACTGGTTACTGTACTGGCCTGACGACTGCAAGGTCCAGGGTTCAAATCCGACCTCCACCAAGCTGCCACCGTTCGGATTTTGGCCAAAGGCCTTAACTCACATTTGCATGGACTGTTGCAAGTCACTCTGCATAAGAGAGTCTGTAATAAAGAACTAAAACAGATTATATTAATAACCAAGACGGTATTATACTCACAATTCGGCGGTGCTTCCCCAATTCAATTTAAATTCTGCATACGTCACTCTGCAACATTTCAGAACTAATCCTTAGCTTAAAACACAACCCTCCATTCATATTACTATACTATACTCATGTTCTGTAGCCGGAAGTTAGCAGTAAGTTGAGGTCTTTCCAAGGTTTCTTCCTTCTATATCCAAGGAGTTTTTCCTTGACACCGTCACCCTAGGCTTGCTCAATTTGGGGACTGGCCTTTGAAGATCATATAATGTTGTAAAGTTGCTTGGAGACGACGCTCCGTTGTGAAAGCGCTAAAGAAATGAATTTGACTTTGACGTTTGCCCAGCACAATCCAAACATGGGAATTTGGAGGCCAAGTCAAAACGGTCAAATCTTTCCATTCCTGGATAGTTTTTCGCAGTGTGGCCAGAGCCATTAGGGAATAGTGTTGCCATGACAGGGGTGTACGTGGTCTGCAACAACGTTTAGCTAGTTGGCACGTGTAAATCTAACATCCTCACGGTGCCCAGGACCCACTGGTTTCAAATGTTAATGCGTTTAACTCATCGGTTATCTTTATTACACTCCTGCTTGTGCTCATTCTGGTCAGGGCTGTGGGAGGGTGAAGAACCAATTGGGTCACTAGGAACCATTGTACTAAGTCTGCAGCTCGGGGCTGTGATGGGCCGGTGATTAAGCTACTGGACTATTAAGCACAGGGTCCAAGGCTCGGATGGCAGCACTGCCAAGCTGCCACTGCTGGGCAATTGAGGAAGGACCTTATCCCACAATAGCTTAGATTGTGCATGTTTAGATCATTCCAGCCAAATGCTATGGACGTCATGGGCACAGTCCCCCTGTGGAAATGGTTGGCAGCTGCAGGATGTATGGAGGCATTTGGCCCCACGCCAACAGCGGAATTAGGCATTGGCAAATTACTCAAGTAAATACAGACGGTCCTGTCCCATGACACATATTAAAGGCATGCGGGCTAGGATCAGGTAAATCTGGCAAAAAAAAAAACCTTAACGCGGGGCATGTTTTGTTTTAAAATAGCACTCAGTCCACCAGTACGTTAGCTTCAAATAGCCATTATTAGTCCGACTCATCTTGCGGGTGCATATTGATCCTTTTCTACCTGAAGAGATCAAATAGTTTCAGTAAATGAGATTAGGTTCATCACACAGACTTGCAGCAACTTCTCTACCTCTGTGACAAAATGTGTTTTACCCGAATTGCACCCGGAGCTCATCAGATAAGAGGAAAATAACCCGAAATATAAGGTACAAGGAACAAGGACAACGGTTTACGCTTTTCTAAACCCATCATACCGGAGAAGCAGGCAGGCTGTTAAACTAGTAAAGTCATAGAAAACACGTGAGCTCAAGTTGTTTAATTGTTTTAATGTCTGCACTTGTTGTACAATAAGCGATACTCCTAACCTATAAGTAACTACATTTTCTCTTTTCTCTCTGAGCTGATTTTCCGGTACCACACTAAAGACGTTCCTCCATCTCAGCATCACCTATACTGGTTTCCATCAACAGAACCCAGTCCCACCAGAGTGCAGGAACTCCCTCCGTTAGTTAGTTATCAGGACACGACGTGCCTCCAAGGACCTCCCGCTGAGGGAATTTAGAATTGTATGACTAATTTAAGTTGTATTACTAATTTAAATTATATGATTTACTTAATTTGACTATTACTTGCTGTTAATTGTTCAATTAACATCTGGGCCACCCAAAAAGGACGGGTCCCTTTTTGAGTCTCGGCCCTCCCAAGGTTTCTTCCTTCTTTATTCAGGGAGTTTTTCCTTTCCACTGTCACCCCAGGTTTGCCCAGTTTGGGACTGGCCTTTTAAGACCATAAAATGTTGTAAAGCTGCTTTGGGACGATGCCCCGTCGTAAAAACGGCTACAGAAATCAATTTGACTTTGACAAATGCACATCATTTCAAAGGATATTAATCTGCTATGATTTCAATCGGTTGAAACATGGGCGTCGCCACCGTTGCAGTGTTAAATCTTATCGTCGAAGCCGTCTATAAACTTTTGACTTTTGTAGGTAAGATTAGATGATAAAAAAAAAAAAAAAATACACCAGAATGCAGGAAATGTTATTCTGCCCATGCCAGTGTTAACCCCCCCCCCGCCCCCCGGCCAAAAGGCCAGCTGTATAATGTTGTTTTAATTTTAAAAAAAGCTAGGAGCACGAAGAGAAATCAGTCCGACTGGTGATGATTAACAAGATACAAATCGGGCAAGTCTTGGACAATTCAGGCACTCTGCTGGTGCAGCGGTCAAATCTGTCCCAGGTCACGGGTTCAAATCGCAGCACTTCCAAGCGGCGTGTGTGTGTGTGTGTGTGTGTGTGTGTGTGTGTACTGAATGGCAAAATGCTCCTCGGCGTCTATAAATACGCACTATTTGTAAGCCATTCTTTATGGTGGAATTGATTGGTGCACTGATGCCGCGGAGGAAGGACCGCTTTGAGTGCGGCGCTTTGGCTGATCTAAATAAAACCATAAAACGGTGGCTGCTGTGGGTCTATTACACTGCAGAAAATCTGGGTCACTTGAGAGGGAGGGAAGTCGCCAAAAGGGGGGGGGGGGGGGAGTTCCCATAGCCGGGGTCATGAAGAGCGACCTCTGTTAGGACGGTACAAAGGCCACATTGACAGCGGCCCACTACGCAAGCAAACGCACGCGGGTGGCGTCTAGAGGACGGCCAGTTCAGACGGTCCAGATGAGAAAAGGGAGGGAGGGATGCTTCATTCCGACAGCGTTTCTCTGAATATGGAAGCACTTTGAGAGCGAGGCTGCATAAAGCTTATATAACTCCCTCTCTTGGCAGTTCCTTTAGCAGCACTGTGAGAACAGGCTAAAGGGAGAGCAAAGAGGGGAAAAAATGCAACAACAAAAAAAAGAAGAAGAAGAAGGGACGATATAAGCGAGATAAAGCAGGACAGAAAGATACGGAGTTCTCTTGTGCTGCCCACGGAAAACAGGAAATGAAGGCAGAAGAGACAGGAAGTGCCTACAGGATGTTGTGTCACTGCTTTGTGCGACACGTGAAAGAGCAAGGCGACGTGAGAAGGATAAAGCAAAACAGTCAGAGTCAAATCAGAGCCACACACACACACACACACACACATCAAGGCACTCACCCTACAGTGATGAATTAAGCGACATAGGCAGCTAGCTGAAACCAACGTGAAAAGCCGCGACGACAACACTTTAGAGCTATATTCAGTGGATCTAGCAGGTACATCTGGTCAGCATCTAAGCCATTTGCTTACATAAATGTGTACCGGCCGTCCTGGCTGTCGGCTTTAAAGTGGGCAGTGATTCAGTGGAGTCCACTGGTTATACTCTGGAATTATACATCATGAAATGATGCCTCTTTATTAGGCACGCCGTGCCAGCACTGGATTGGACCTCCTTTGCTTCTAAGATTTACTTTCTATTCTTTGTGGATTCAACCAGGTGCTGGACACATTCATCAGGGATCTTGTTCCAGTCCGTCATCAGTCGCTGCGGATTTGTCGGCTGCACATCCGTGAGGCAAATACTGAGTTCCGGGGACATCCCGGAGGTGTTCTGTTGGACTGAGCTCTGGTGACTGTGGAATGACATCATGATCTTGTTAAAGAAACCAGTCGGAGACGATTTGACATTTCTGAAATCTCAAACGGGACTGTGGCGGCCGAGTGGTTAAGGTACTGGACTGGGGTTTAGAAGGTCCAGAAAACGGTGCCTAGTCGGACGAGTCACCATTTCTGCCGTCGAGTCGGAATTTAAGCCTCGCTTGAGCACCAGTATTGTTTGCTATCCTTGTTCATCCCTTTGAGCACGGAGTACGTCTTCTACGCTCCATTTCATTTCCATTTGACAGTTTTGTCATTTAGCAAAAATGTATCCAGGGTGACTTACAATTAATCAATTGCAATTGAAGCATTTGTGGGTTAAAAAATACCCAACTGAGTAAGTCACTCTGGATAAGGGCATCTGCTAAATGACAAAACTGTAAAATGCTGGCGCTCAAGCAAGGCTTAAATGCCGACTCGACGGCAGAAATGGAGACTCGTCCGACTAGGCACCGTTTTTTTTCCAATCTACTGTCCTCCAGTTTTGTGGCACCCAGGTGTGGTTTTCTGTTGCTGTAGCCCATCTGCTTCAAAGCACAATGTGTGCTGAACTGCAATATTAGCATTGTTTGGAGTGCTCTCTATAAACTTCATACTGTATAAACTCGAGATGACTGAGAGTAAAAAAAAAATTAGCAGTTTTTTTTTTTTATTTAAACAACCAGGTCACGTTCAGAGTCGCTAAAATCACCTTTCTTCCCCAGTCTGTTGTGACGTTTGTATTTCAGCATGTGGTTGCTGCCATGCGATTGGCTGATTAGATATTTATGCTAATGATCGGTTGAACAGGTATTGTTTTATGTTGCAAACAGGGGAATTAACTAGTAGGAGCAAGAAAGAAATCCTAAATGGGTTTAGGCTCTGCTCAGTCGCTACATGACTTTACCCACATAGTTTGGTTGGATATAATAAAAATGCCATTGTGAACGGCAAGCGAATCGGGACTAAATGAGACAAACGTAAACACTGCCCACGGTCAAGTAATAGAAATGTGACTGATGCAATTAAAAAAAAAAAAAAAAAAAAGAACAAACATTACTGACACGTTCAGATAATAACAACAGATAATAATGATAAAGATAATAATGGCCCCTCTAAGAACAAAGTTCCAGAGTTTGTAACCAGGGCTGCGTTTTCCATTCAATTTCCGTACATTCACTGAATCGTTGAGATTCATTCCAGGAACATCCTGACGCTACTGGACGGCCAACCCCCTTAGCGAAGAGCCCTGTCTGCACGACTGTATAAACCGCTATAAAACAGCATACGCTCCAAAGTACAGCGCCTTTCAGGAAAGAGAGGGCAGAAGAGGAGATGCCGGAAAGCAAGCAAGCGGGAGCGTTTGATGTAGGAAAACGTTTGCGGGACCGGTACACGGCCGAGCGCCGGCGCATCATCGCGGTGCCTGCGGAGAGCGCTGAAGCAGGAGAGCAGCAGAGGGAGGAGGAAAGAAAACACTGCTGCAAAAACATCAGCCAGATAAATTATGCATGTCGGACGGAGTCTTTTAGGGAGCACGTAGAGCAAAGCGGTGGCGGCGTTGGTCCAGCTGTGCCTCTAGAGTCACCGTCAGGACTTTTCTACATTAGCCTTGAGGGACGAGATGTAGCCTATCCTCTGCGGTTTAGCTTGCGAATAGCACAGCCGCACAGCGCATTCGTTAGTCCCACACGACTCTGCCATGTTGGTTGCATAAGAAGGGAACCGTAATGTACCCGAGCGCCAAGACAGTGCGAGTGAGAGCTCGTTTCCGGATCCAGACGCAGGCGCGTGTGCGCATACACATCAGTGAAAGCACCGCATATCAGCGGCTGTGTTGTTCCTGATGGGTGTGGTGCTCATCGATCCCTCTTGTTGCATAATAAAAGGCCAAACTCTCACCCCTCTCGCGCTTCTTAACGGCACTTTGCTACGAATGGCTGCCACGGAGCCTATTCCGGTACGGTTCAGAGCTGCAAACGGCTTTTCTAGCACATCTATTGTCTGGCTCTGCCTGTCTGTATTCATATTAAAGCTCGACGGAAATGCTCACACGAGAAGAGAAGCTCCAGTCAGCTTCGGGTTTTATTTTACGCCTTGTTTTCTGACACGATTCCGTTGTTCTGTGCACACGGTTTTTAGGCATTCGTAGGCACAGAAATCATGACCTTTGCTTGTATGTGGAATATTTTATTTACGTTTCATGATCATTTTATTAGGCGCACCTCCTCGTTTCAACACAAAGCACATAGGAGCACTTTGTAGCCCTAGAATTGTTTAATTAATTACAAATGATTTACATGCTTTGTCCCCTTTGCTACTCTCTATTGAGCAGGGCACGGATCAGATACCATTTGGTTAGGGGATCGTTCTTAGCGGGGCAGTGACGTTAATGTGGTGGTACGTCTGCTGGTGTGATAACCCACTGACCAAAAATACCCAGCCACCAGCATCCTGTAGGCAGAATCCGCATTAGAGGACAGATGAGCCGCTGAAGCAGGATGGTATGGTAGCCTACTAGAGCGCACAGTGAGTGAGCACAGTGTGTTAAAAGTTACTGCAGCACTGCTGTGTCTGATCCACTCATACCATGTGTGTGTGTGCTAGTCCTGTTTACCTCCCTGGCTTCCTGTCTCGGTGGGAAGTTCACAAGTTCAGGATCTAATATCCAAATAGCAGCTGATCTGTGCTGGTCCTGATCAGTAGAGAATAGGGTAAAGTACGTAGAGGAACTGATGTGTAACTGCAGAACTACAAAGTGCTTCTCTACGGAAAGCAACAATACGTTTAGAAACAATGAGCTGTACCTAATAAAGAGAGATGTTTATACATTTATTTACATCCCTTGCACCAAGTTTCGGCAATTAAGTTCTGCTCCATCCGTCTAACCCGATCCAATCTAAATCCATCTATAACGCATGACACAAAACAGAAATGCAGTCTGCTAATCCATTCAATATACGGCACTTTTGACATTTCCATCACACTTTTTTTGTCTTAGTGGTCAAGGTGCTTGACAGACCAAAAGGTCCAGGGTTCAAATCCCACCTCTGCCCAGCTGCGTCCTTGACCCAGACCCCTAACACACAATAGATATTGCACCAAGAGCAGCGGAGAGAGAGAGAGGGGGGCGTTTTAATTCCCTCACAAACAGGCGAAGGGAAAGGGAAAACAAAAACGCTAGCTGGGAAATTTGCTGCTCTACGTTTGCAGCCCGACGTGGCATCCGGCCACTTCAGCATCTTCAGCAAGAAGCGTCTTTTATTAGGACGTGGGCCTTGATTTTTACATAAACGTATTGGTTGCTATAAACGTTTTAATTGTTAGCGTCGAGGTAAGAAAGCGAATGGACGAATGAACTGCATGTGCACGTTGACAAGCTCATCAATTACAGGTCGACAAAATATTTCAGCATGTGCGTTTAAAGTAGGAACTCGTTTATGCGTTGGATTCATCGTTTCGAGACGTTCAAAACAATCTGTTCTATAGGACCGTTGCTAAAGCAACACGCCTAATGGTGGACTAAGACTTTAGGCAATACGTACTGGCTCCAAAGTTTCTTATAATCTTTTCGTTTAAGTTAAACAAGAAGATGGCGTGTGACAAGAAAACATTTTATAGTCAAGGAAACTCTTCCTCCGTCTGCAGCAGCGTCCTCGGTCTGTTTATTATTTTAGAGGCACAAAGAAATTCTCACCAAACACGTGCTATTGCTACATGCTCTGCTGACCGATACATTCCCTAAGAATGATCTGTAAACTGTTACCGAAAAAGTGAGCACTGAAACCATCTGTGGCCCTGAAGATGTTGTTTTTCTTGTCCATCAGGAGAGCACCACAGCCATCGGAGCGGCCACGAAGAACTTAAGACATGATGAATACGTTGAATTGCGTAGCTACCGAGCTTTACCGTTACCGTTGCAACTGTTTACAATTAAACATGAACGCCATTTGGTAACCTTACAAGGAGCAGCACGTGCCAGGAGCCGCTGTCGCACAGTAATGAGCCAAGCGTATCCTAACGCAGAGCCCGAAAAGGTGCATCCAATATAGGGAATAAAGCACAGGGGACCATTTCAGATACGGCGGCGGATATGGAATGGCCGTTACAATATTACAGCGATATTAGACCTGCTTCTTGGTAGGTATGTGCGGAATAAATACAGCACAAAGGTTACGAGCCTGAACTTGTGAACTTCCCACCGAGACAGGAAGCCAGGGAGGTAAACAGGACTAGCACACGCACGCACGCACGCACACACACACACACACACACACACAGCAGTATCATGACTCGAAGCGCCAAACAGCGAGAAGCAAAGGAATCGAGCCAAGCATTACAAAACCCTCCACAGGGGAGTGACAATGACTTAGCACAAAATTCAGACCCAAAAAGGAGGCGCAATCAAGCTGTACAACGCCCCCCCCCCTCCTTCCCAAACTGCCTGCAAACCAAACAAAGGCTGTAATGATTAATCACGGGTCTACCTGGTCGAGCAATGACCCTGAGCCGCTGACGGTACTGAAAAGAAAATGATGGCTGCCTGTGTAAAAATTAGTACAATCATGGTCGCGTCATTAATTAATATGCTCGTGCACAACGGAGCACAACGGCACAATTTGAGAGAACGGGAAAACGAGCGAGAGACATGCAAGCAGGTCTGAAGAGTGGGAAGAATGAAGCCACCCCCACCATTAGCATCACAATGAGCGCTGTGGGTATTGTCTGCAGTGGACGAGAACAAGGGAGAGATTTCACGCCTAACGGCCGTACCGCACGGGGCAGGGGGGAGCAGCTGCCTGCTGAAGTTTCACAGACCGTATAAGGTCAGTGTTCCCGAGCGACGCGACCGGAAAATAGGCCGCGCTCGCCGTGAACACGCAGGAACAAAAACGCGCTGCACGATTCCAAACACGCTCATTCTTAAAGCTGAGTAAATAAAGCGGAACTACGAACGAAGCTTCGAGCGCGTTCTGTCCAAGGAAAACCTACCGGCACACAAACGGGGAACGATTTGACCCAAATCCAGTCTAATCCCAATACAGCAGGATTCCATAAAGGACACGCGTCAATAAAAGCCCCCGCGCTAAGAAGCACTTTTAGAGCAATAAAACTCTTCTTACCCAGACGTCCTCAGCCCGTTGTGTCCGCCGGATCTCTGCCTAACAGCCATCATGTTTTATTTTCAGCTTCCCTGATAGGCCAGCAAAGTGGTGCACGGACAAAACAAATCCCCACTACAGCAGCCCGGTGCACAAACACCACCCTCATTCCAGCTACCCACAATGCCCTGCTGGAAGGACCTTGGCCCTGCCTCCTTACCTGAGTCTGAGTCTTTCTGGTCTCCATTGGCTCCGACAGTGAAGGGAAGCTTCCTCTTAGGAGCTTTCTCTTTCATCTCTTTGACGCCATCGCTGCGGTCTGCTTTGGGAGTCTTGTTTGACGAGCCTTTGTCTTTATCCTGTTATCAAAAAAATACAACGATTGAAAACGTTAGGATGGAAATGTTGCACCGTTTAAGCACGTTGAGCCATGAGGCTTAATACCGAACACACAGAACATGCATCGAATGCTTATTGGAGAACAGTAATGATAATTAACAATAACGGCAACAACAACAACAACAACATTTTCAGACACACGTTTACATTTGTGTCCGTTATGGCTTACAATCCAAGCGGCTAATGGCCTTGCACAAGGATCAAAGAGGTTGGATCTGGACCCCGGACCTTTCGGGCTACACTCAATTCACAAGAGATAAAAAAACAAACAAACAAACATGTGTGACAATCCTAAACAAAACCACCTCTTATAAAGTTAAGAATTAGTTCCAGTTAAAATCCTTATATTAATACTTTAATTAATACAATTAAATATTTAAGTATTGCCAGTTGCATAAAAGTATCATTAGTCTACAGGGAACAGAACTGGGGTTTAATATAAAAGAATTCACAGTCCAGTACATATTTATACTGGATGTTCTGGTCTTACAGTTCAGTACCTAAATCACCGCACCGCCACAGGATCACAGCTTACACACGCCGACTCTTATAAAAGTGCATGCTAATGTCAATATTTTACATCACAAAAGGTATTTTCCTGGTAATCCCAGTACAGTGAAATACTGTAAGTTAATTATTGAAAATAAATGAGGCTGAGGTCACGTAGTAAAACAGCACCGTGACGTTACCGAGGGTTTAATCAAGTAGCCTTCAGTGTCTCGTTTTCAAAAGTAATTTGGAATTCTAAATCCAAGCGACCGTCACAGACAGGCACTATTGGATATGCTTCAGGGAGAGGAGGGCAGTCAGGGGATCATCCTTTGTTGATCCTTGCTCGCCGGATTATCCGGGATAGACTCAAAGGACCGGGCCAGACGCTGACGAGAAAAAACCGGGGTTAAAAACAGAAAAATAAAACCGTTCCTTGAAGGAAAACGTGCTCTATAAATAAAGAGTATTATCATTGCAACAATGTCATACTGCTGTCTATTTTCAAACTCGCTAAACACACACAGCTCACATCTCGACTATAAAAGTGAGAGCGTGATAGAGTGGCCCGAAGCGAAGAATGGCATGTGCCATCAGCCGTCATCTGTGGAAACCTACAGTAAGCTCAGTCGCTCGGCAACAATTTCACCTCTGCCTCGAGAACAACTTTGCCCCAAGAGAGACGCGTCTGCCTGAGAAACAAATCTCATCTGACTGGGACTTTAGATAAATGACAATTAAAAGTCTAAGGCCGATTATGAATGAACGAATGGGAGCTGCAGCTGAACCAGTACTAGCTCGAACGGAAAATTACGATTAGGTCTAGACGTAAATGTGATATATAGCATAAATCTGAGCTCTGATATTTTCTGAACCCGTCTCTCCTAACTACCTAAACCGGCACCTTGCCTTTTTGATGACAGCGTTTTGTTATGCCTTGTCATCTTGCAGAATATTTATGTTGCATTTTCACTTTTAGCAAAATGATCCCGTTAAGATTTCCCGAGTGCCTGGAGAAATCTATGCAAGTAAGCGGCAAGAATGCCTGTGACCTTCGATCCATCAGGTGGCGCTGCATTAAAAACCGCCATCATTCTGTAAAGGATATTAGCACGTGGGCTCAGGAACACTTCAGAAAACCATGATCAGCTTCCTCAGACTTGAGCTCCTCTGAGATGGACAAGGAAGTGAAAAAGTGTCCCGGGGTCTGATTTTTGAAAATCATGGACGTCGTGTCATCCAGGCCAAAGGGGAAAAGGACTGTCTGGATTGTACCATCTCTGATGGTCCGGGGGTGTGTTAGGGCCCATGGCGTGGGTAACCTGCACATCTGGGAAGCCACCATTAATGCTGAAAGGTACATACAGGTTTTGGAGCGACATATGCTGCCGTCCAAGCAACGTCTTTTTCAGGGACGTCCCTGTTTATTTCAGAAAGACAAAGCTAAGCTACATTCTGTACGTCTTACAACAGCGTGGCTTTGTAGTAACAAAGTACAGGTACTAGACTGTCCAGATCTGTCTCCCACTGAACATGTGTGGCTCATTATGAAGTACAAAATACGACAACGGACTGGGACTGGTACCAGAAAAGGCGACCAGAGAAAACAGATTATGTAGTTAGCTTTTGTTAATAATGCAGAGTCTATAAATAGAACTTGTTTATGCCATTAGAACCGAATAATCACATCATTTTTTCAGAAAACTCAAAACCCAACTCGTTTGTACTTTCAAGAGTAAAACATGTCTGTATTGATTGCACATGTAGAAGGAGGTCTGCCCCAAAACCAGAAGTTCTGCACAGTTCAGAGGGTGGAGGCTTTGAAGAAGAAGACCTCACTACAGAACTGGAAGACGATGATTCAGAAGATGGAGGTCAGAACACACAGAATCATGCAATTCTCATAAAATGTGCAGCAATATAAACCCTAGGCACTTTTTAACATTGTTGAACCTGCAGGTACATTCCAAAGCCTATTTCTATTCACCATGGAAATGTCATGTTTGTGACACAGAAAGGAAACGGCTCAGGAGCTAAATGCACTAGGCAACACAAACATGCATATCGTTATGATCTCAGGATCTCAGCTTGCATCACAGGGATCTATTCCAGGAATCTGTTTTTATTAACTCTCTCTTTTTAGTGATGGGACCCAGTAAGTGGGGGCTGGTGGTGAACAGACTCATGGTGCTCTTCAGGAAGTTCTCCGACATCCTCACCCACATTCAGGCTTTTCTCTGGAGGATCTTGGAGCTCCATATCCTCAAGATTGTTGCTCTGTTTATCATCTGGGTGGCGCTGGCTGAGGTATGGGCAAACTGGTTTCTTTTGTGTTTTAGAATTAAACCAGTCGGTTTCATAAATAGAAGCATTGCTATTGCATAGGAGGGAAGGAGCAAAGGAAGGAAATATAGAAGAAAAATTATGCTAAGGAATTTAGTGGACATGTATAGGAGAGGAAGGAATGGAAAGAAGAAATGAGGAAAAGAAAGGAGTGAATGGAGTGAAGAAAGAACAGAAGGAAAGAAATGGAGGTAATGATAGAGGTAAAAGGAAGAAGGGAGGCACATAATGGGGAAATGTCGATAGAGCGAAAGGAGGAACAAAGGAAGGAAGGAAAGACACAAAGAATAAATGGGAAGGATTAAAGAAAAGAAGTGAAGAATTCGAAAGAATGAAACAAATAAAGAAGCAGAACGGAAGGAAGGAAGCAAAGACAAGAGAAAAGTAAAGGATAAGAGGGTGGACTTGACTGAAGAAGAGAATAAAAGGAGGGAAATGAAGTAAATAAAAATGGAAAGAAGGAAGAAAATAAATGAAGGAATGAAGGATGAAATGACTGAAGCAAAAGTTGAATGAAGAAAGTCGCAGAAGAAGGGAAGGAAGAAAAAAATGAAGTAGAGGAAAAAAAAGTGGAAGAGGAAGAATGAAGGAATGACAGGAAGGGAAGAAAGAAAGGAATGAAGGAAGTTAGGAAAGGGAGGAGGGGAGGAAGAACAGAGGGAGAAATGGAGGAAAATTAGGGAATTCGAATGAAGAAGGAAAGGTAAGAAAGCAGAAAACAAAAGCCGGGAAAATAAAGACAGAAAAAGCGAGAGAAACAAACGATCGAAACAACGGCAGAAGAAAGTAAGAAAGCCATGAATGAAACGAAAAGTTTATGCAACATTGCATAAAGTCGATGTTGGATACGTTACATTTTTCTCTGGTTTCATGGATGATCAATGTTAGTTTTCTACTGAAGTGAGAAGGTGTTTCCAAACGGTGTTTCTGCAGTTGTCTTGTGTTGGAAATGCCTTCAGACAGGAACTTTAATTATTCTTTCCTCTCTCTTATTGTGCTTCTTCCTTGTTTTGTGTAGCCGTCTGTAATGAACTTGGTGTTAGTGGTGCTGTGGTCCTTTGCGATGCCCTTTGGACGCTTCAGACATTTGGCCTCCTGTCTGTCCACCATCTGGGTCTGCGTGATCATCGTCTGCAAGATGCTCTACCAGCTCAGCATCGTCAAACCTGAGGAGTACTCCAGCAACTGCTCTGTGGTGAGAGACCCCACCCGCACACACATACACACACAGGTACACACACACACACACACAGGTACACACACACACACACACACACAGGTACACATAGACACAGTTTCTTTCATTCAATCATTATCTCCTGATTAATCCACATGGGGTCGCGGGCCAGCCGGTGCCCACCCATAGACGGGGAGCAAATCAGAAAGGACCCAGGCCACTCCACCCTGGGATTGAACCCAGGACAGTACAAATATTAGCCTGTACTTTCCCCCCCTTAAATGGTGCCATAAACCATGTCCTTTTGAGAGGCCAAGTGGGACAACTAGGGTGTGTATTTGGTACAGTTCTACCTCCAGTCCTACCAAAATACAAATGCACCTCCTAACCTCAAGGTCAGAGCGACTGAGATGATGGCAGGCAAGTTGTCGAAATAACAGTCATGGTTTTTCTACTATTAATACAAACTTAACTATTTCAGTTAACATCTAGGCCAGCCCAAAAGGATGGGTCCTCCTCCTTGAGTTTTGGTCCTCCCCATGGTTTCTTCCATACAACTTACAACTCCCTAGTCTTCCTCAATTTGTGATCTGTCTTTTAAGATAATATAATGTTGTAAAACCTTTTACACTCTCTTGTGGCAGTTCCCCACACCTGTAATCACAACAGAGTTGTAGCTTTGGACCAAACAGACATTTCTGTCTGGCTATTTTTTTTGTCAAATAGTCTATGTTTCAACATGGATGTTTCTGTCCTTTATGGTATTTTGCTTGATCATGTGTCTGTCTCTGTTTTCTGTCTTCTAGCCTTTTGTAAATGAGACCAGTATGACCAGTGAGGAGATCTTGAACTCCACACTTTACAGCGCTCCTATAGACCCCGCCAACTGGTTTGGTATCAGGAAGGACACCACTGCTTTAGGCTACAGTAAAGTGAGCATTACTCTCTTGTGCTTCTTCGGACACTTTGCGTGCTACATTTATTTATCTATGTCTTGTCAGTGTGGCAAGCCTTATGACCTGAGGAGCTCAGGTAACCAGGTCTCAACCCAGGAAGTCTGCTCTCCAACTCGAAATCCATCTCAAACATTTGTTCTCCAGAGGCAGGATCAGCACCTCAAACAAGCACTCTGTAACTGAGTCACACCTGTACCTGTCCCACCTCTGGTGAGATTTGAGTAGGTGCTTGGAGTTGGCATGGGGTACCAGTTTGGAGTTCCAGTGTTCCTCAGGTCACATGGTTTGTTTTGTACAAACGGGGTGCCCCTGTGTGTTGGGTTAGGTCTGGTTTTAAAGTAGCCACTGCCCAAATCTGTTCTGCTTGCACCTGGTACTGGTATAAAGCAGGTGTTGCTCGACATCTCTCTGTTTTTAGAATCATCTGCTGGTGCTTTTGCTGCTGGTGTTTGAGGCGACGGTGTACCGGCACCAGGTCCATCACTACAAACAGCTCCAGCGTTCTCCTCCTTCCATTCCAGCCATCTTCCCCCAGTCCACCCGTGATAAACTAGACCATGGCATGCTGCCCTGCCTCAAATACCTGCTTAACTTCAGCTTCTACAAGTTTGGCCTTGAGGTCTGTTTATGTCCCATATCCTCATTCTCTCACTTAAATTACTACTAATTTAAACAAAACCTCCATTTCTGCTCCCCTAAGCCACTGTTTGATTAGCTTGGGTGATGTTTGTACTCTGGCTCCATGCGCACCTGAGCAGTGAGTCCAAATAATGGAAAAATCAGGAACAGAACTGATTTAAAAGCTAATGCAATCGAACATGATTTAAATATAAAACCTTATGTTAAAGCTGTTTATTTCCAAATAGTGGTGCCATTATCAAAGTATAATTAACAAGGTAATATTGGTCCATGCAAGGTCCATGTAAACTCGTTATCATCCTCATCAAATATGCTGCTCATATACTGTCTTGAAAAAGCTTTACAAATATCCAGGCCCAGAATGCTAACTGAACGAGCATGGGGCAACAGTGGCAAGTAAAAACTCCTTAAAAAAAAAAAAAAAACCTTGGGAGGACCAAGACTCAAAATGAATTCTAACCTCATTGGGAAGCTTAGATTATGTACATAAGAAATCATATGGAAAAGTGGAATCATTTGCATGATTGATAAGATGATCATAAATGTCTATAGTATAAATGTAATCAATTATTTTATGTATGGTTTATTTACTATTAGCTTAATGGCTAATTAAAGACTGACACAAGGTTAGTTCGACTTACAAGTTTATTTCGAAACTAGTCATACATACACAGATCAACCGAATTTAGCATAATCAGTTTACTTCACTCATGTCTTTGGATCAAGAGGAAACCAGAGCACCGGGAGTAAACCATGGGGAGGGACATGAACGTTCCACACAGGTGAAGGCCAACTTGATCAATATTACGTAACTGAAAGAAAGAAATTAGTGTGTTAATGTTGTTAATGGGTATGTAAAGAGAGAGATCGGAGTCAAACGGAACACCTACGTCTTTTACAGTTGGACTGGGCGTTACCGAACATTCGTCCAGATTTAGGAGAGAGGTAGCCAACCCATCTTTCATTCTTGGGTCCAACTGCTAAAACCTCAGTTTATAAGCACAGACTCCTGAGGGACACTATAATTATTAAGGAAACAGGCACTTTCTTGGTTTCAATCCTATCTGACCAACTGGTACCAGTTTGTTTATGTAAATGACCAATGCTCTAATCTCCCAAAAGTGAAGTACCGTGATGTGGTATATACCATCATTACTATTGTTCTATAGTCATACAAGCCCAAAATCAAATAAACAATGGAGCAGCGGGCCAAACGAACAGCTGTGAGGCTAAAGAGAACATACATGGTGGTAAACATGACAGGAGGACCAATCAGAAAGTCCCTTGTGCCTCTATTTGATGCTGCCATTGTTAAAAGTAGGTGAGATTTGATATAATGTATGTAGGCTCCAGATAGGAATTTTACCATGAGAAATAATGGAAGTATGGCTCTCGTTATACAAATATTCATTATC
Organism: Parotocinclus haroldoi; assembly: GCA_034779995.1. Lineage (NCBI taxonomy): Eukaryota > Metazoa > Chordata > Actinopteri > Siluriformes > Loricariidae > Parotocinclus > Parotocinclus haroldoi. The sequence continues at coordinate 44,267 of JAUZST010093255.1, forward strand.
CGAAATCTTTACCACAGCAAGATGCACTCGTTTGACTCTACTTTTGATTACATAAGTCCTTCTTTTCCTAGATCTGCTTCCTGTTGACGGTGAATGTAATTGGCCAGCGCATGAACTTCCTGGTCATTATCCACGGCTGCTGGTTGGTCGCCATCATGGTGCGGCGGCGCAGGGCAGCTATTGCTCAGATATGGTCCAAATACTGCATCTTCCTGCTTATTTTTATGATCTATCAGTATGTCCTGTGCGTGGGCATCCCTCCTGCACTCTGTATCGGTTAGTAATCCTGCCTCACAGTTCGTACGGCTAGGAACACGTATCCAAAACCATTAACCTGATCACGTAGCAGCTACCAAACAAACCAAACGCAATTATTTACTCATCGAATGACTTAGTAAACGTACTATTTAATCTGTAAGTCATCAGATGTGTTATCATCGTACGTGTACAGATTACCCCTGGAGGTGGAAGAGTACAGTCACCATCAACTCGGCTCTGATTAAATGGATCTACTTGCCTGACTTCTACACCATCCCCAACTCCAGGAACCTCATTGGTATGTGAGAGTTAACACTGTAATCGTGCAGATCCAGAGTTTGGGAACAGCACAAATAGGTTTCAAGTACGATAAATAGTGAATAAAAGTATTGAGTATTGAAAATAAGCCAGGCTCCATGGAAGATCTAGGATAGTAGATGTCCCCTGGTGTCCAGGTGAATGATTCTCAGTGCAGCAGCTAATGCAGGTGTGAAGAGAGAGAGCACTGAAGCAGTGCTCCATCTCCTCCGTCCAGACTGCTCTAAACTAGATTGAGTCCAATTTTGGTTTACCTTTGATTTGATCTATTTTTGAAAGTGTTCTTCCTGTTGAGTTTGACTGCATTTAAACTGCATTTACCTGATGGAATTGTGTTTTTTAGTTGGTATTACTGTTCTCAAATGATAAAAAATAAATAAATAAAATA